>PVIC010016272.1:0-34042 GCA_004025085.1 Thryonomys swinderianus | reverse complement strand
TCAGCCCAAGATTAAAAGGCCACTACCTTGGTTTCTACTGAGGAAAACTTGCTAAGGTCATTACAACTCAGGAGCCCTTTCACAGACGTTGTTGAGGTGCCTTTATACTTCTTTGTTCTATATGTAAAATTCTGTTCTACATGTAATTTTTTTCTTTCTTTCATTAGGTGTTGATTTCCAGAATATTCTGATAAATTTTTTATAGTCATATTCTTACGGTCCACTTCCTGGAAAGCAATAAAGAGACTATTTTGGCATCAGGTTTTTATATAAAGAATACAAAGATTAAGTGATTTAAAAATGTCACAAGCCAGGAGTGGTGGCTCACGACTGTAATCCCAGCACTCAGGAGGCAGAGACAGGAGGATTGCTGAGTTCGAGGTTTGTTTGGGCCACATAGTGAGCTCAGGGCCAGCCTGAACTACAAAGCGAGACCCTGTCTCAAAAAAAAAAAAAAAAAAAAAAAAAAAAAAAAAAAAAAAAAAAAAAAAAAAAAAAAAAAAAAAAAAAAAAAAAAACGAGTCAGTTAGCAGATGATCAGTGCTTACACATTGGATGAAGGGGCAGATTCATGCCCTGCCTGGAGCTTCAGGTGTTAGTGCAGGTAGTGCAGGTAGGTTTTTTTGTTTGTTTGTTTGTTTGGGGTTTTTTGGGGGGGTCTAGTAACTTTTTCACTTTTTCTGGAGTCACCTTATTTGGACAGCTACTACTGAGAGTTTTTACTGGCTGTTTAATTTTTAGCCTCATGGTGCTGGTATACTTTGAGCCTCAGGTCTTATTCTATGTGTTTGGCCAATTATGGCTAGAATTATTCCCACTCAAACATACTTTTAGGCCAGAAAAGACATTGCAACTCTTCCTCATATAACAGATAATGTACAATTAAATTAAAATATTACTGATAGAAAATTAATTTTATTTTGTCTTAATGTTTTCTTTCTGCCTTCTGAGAATTATTTTTCCTTTTCCTGTATAAATTGAGGACAAAAACTTCAGAGAAGCTGTAGGAATTCACCACGTGCTTCTCTGGGTTTTGATATGAAAGGTTTTCTTCTTAATAGGTAATATATAAGATCTATTGTTTCCAAAACTAAAACAAACAAAACAATCATCCTCATGTTCAGGTTCTTATTATGGTCAGAAATAAGCAGTGAATTCTCATTTCATCTCTTTTTATGAATATTTTATATGTAATTTTCCTTGAGCAAAATGACATGACAGTAAACAGTAATTGGTTCTCTAACTTTAAGTAATAATATTAAATGTAAAATAACAGTCATTTAGGTAACTAACAGATAAATTAGTCTATATGGTCTTTGTCTATAACTCTATAAGACAAAGCAAAAAGGTGGGAATAAATTGCAGTAATTGAAATTTTTCCCAGGGGGTGTTTATATTTAATAAACCATGTGATTGAAATCATCACTATTGGTATTAATACTTTCCAAACACAAAGATATTCCAATAAGTTGTACAAAATTAAGCTAGCATGTAATTTCTGTACAACAGTTTGCTTAATAAATAGTAATATTGACCAGTTTATTCCATGAACCAAAGACAGTAACACTTTATTTTTAAATGTGATAATTTTATTTTATTTTTAATGTGATAATTTGTAATCAAATGTTAGTAACATAAACATTAAATTCATTATTATTTTCTATTCTAATATATTTCAGTTTGACTCGAAATTGGTAAATGGCAAAGGTATCAGTATTAAAATGACTTCTTTAATTTTCAATCCTGACTGTTAAAAATAACATGTTTTTAAGCCAAGGAGAAATGTTATGAAATATGAAAGCATTATTTGATAATATTTCAATAATTTAACTGAAGCAGGATTCAAAATAAAAGCGTAAAATATGAGTCCATACAAGTCCAAACCTTACAAATAGGAACTATATTTTGACCAAGGTTTAAAGAATATAAAGTAGAGAAAACCCATTATCTCACCTTGATCATCCCCAACAGCCTTACATTATTCAAGCAGTGGGTCTCCTATCAATTTCTACAAGAATATTGCTCTACACTGGATATAAAAGCCTGCCGGAACATTTATGAAAGACTATTTCCTCAGACTCAGTTATTCACTATACTTAGAATTTCCTGGACAACTCAGGACTTTATGGTATTTTTGCCTGAAAAAATTGTATGAAAAGCAACACCATCTCAATTTAGAGCTTGTATTTCTGATCTGCTATAATCTTATTTGCATGTAAAGTAGCATTTCTGCAGTAGAACTGCTTAGTTCCTTACTTAGACCTCTGACAGAACTAGTCAGACCCACAGACACATAGTATAAGCTGTTCTTCATTTCCCTTTCACCCTCTTGTATATAGCAAATATCTATGAGCAGGGCTTCCTGCTAATGATCATGTAACCCTTGAATGTAACCTTTACCTGACTCATTTTCTTCTACTGTTAAACGAAGATAATGATAAATAAATATGATCATCATAAAATTTAAATCAATTTTGACTGGGGATTTAGCTCACTGGTTCCAGTGTCTACCTGTTGACCACAAGGTCCCAAGTTTGATCCCCGATAACACATATTACAATGCCGGGTACGGGGCTCACTCCTTTAATCCCAACACTCAGGAGGCAGAGGCAGGAATATTACTGAGCTCGAGGCTTGTCTGGGCTACATAGTGAGCTCAGGGCCAGCCTGAACTACAAAGTGAGACCCTGTCTCAAAAAACAAACAAACAAATCAGTTTGTAAAAAATCAGAGATTATAGAAAAATACTATCACTCTTCCCACTGTTAGGACAAATTGACCAGCATCCATAACCTAAAGGTGAAGAAACTTGTCTGACTCAGCTTTAGAAGGCTCAGTCCATGGCTGGGTAGCTCTGTGGTGGAGAAGAATAGCAGAGTAATGTTGCTTGGTCATGATGGCAAGAAAGAGGAACAGGGAAACAGTTCCACAGGATAAAGGGTCAAATATAGTTCCCAAGGTCATACTTCCATGGCCCACTCAATAGACCCAAAGATGTTCTTCACACATCCCAAGTTGATAAGTTTAACTTTTATAAATGCTTAGTAGTTCATCATTCTCATTAAGTGATAATTAATGTCATAAAAATTATTAGCATCCTTCTATACTCTTTGTTTACCTTTTAAATATGAAAGACTGTGAAGTCTTAGGATCTTACAGAGAGGAAGATGGCAGAAGAATGGAGAAGAAAGGAAAACTTCCTACTGCACGTGCACTCAGTGGGAGCTGGGTCCCTCCCTCGCTTTCCCACCCACGGCTTACTTCGCCTCTCCTCAATTCCTCCTAACTCTCACTTCATGGCCTTGGGTTAAGCATTCTGCAAATATCAACCTGAAAGCTGAAACTTACAAAAGTAAGTGAAAAAAAAAAGAGGAAAGAAAAATTTGTTCAACTATTTTCTCCTCTATACTCTTAATTCTCACGTACCATATTTATAACATTTTTTTTTAATTTTAGGAAGAGGAGGATGGGAAGAACAAGAGGAACATGTTCTGCTGCTCAGAGAGCCACAATGATGGCTGTTTCTCCCGTTCTACCCACTCCTAGAAGTGTCCATACCACATACGATGCTTGCTGAGCAATAGCAAAAGTCAAGGGAATTGTCCACAGTGTACAATTCTATCCATGCATTGTTTCCTGCCGCATGCTCCAGGCCCCCCGTCTCTGATTTCAACTTTTTTGAAATTTCATATCTTAGTTCTGCCTTTCATTCTCTCACACTACATCATATGTTCTACTTTCACTCCAGAGATCTCTGCTGTGGTCCAGAAAGTGTCTTTTCAGGGAAGCTGGAGTTATTGGACATCATCCCAGTGAGGGCACAAGGAAAGAGTTGCCCCTTTTCCCTGCTTACAGAAGTGTACAGAGGCAGGTACAGCCTTAGTATTCCACACCCAAGTTCTGTGGTGTTTTGCTTCTATTAGAACATGACTATTGCATGCTCAATCTTTTTCTTTATGTACATATAATTTTTTTTCTTCAGTTACAGTTTGTTCTTCAGTTACAGTTCTTCAGAATTGTAATGGAATTAGACCAACCAAGCAAAATTAATTTCTTAGTAAATATTCATTTCACTTTCCAAACCATTTCATTGTAAATTAACTTAGGGAAAAATCCATTTCCAAGATAAGAATTGTTTCTCTGTACAGAATATGGGATATGAGCCAGGCCAGCCCACTAGGGTCCATGCCATGAGATATCATATTGCAAAAGCTTTGGGTCTCATGAGTTTTTATTATTGTACGTTACAAATAGTGATTAATTTTTTCATGGAATTTAAGATGCACATTCAGCTATTGAGTTCACCATAAATTGCATTGACAACTTTTTAGAAAGTAATTTAACTGCTTCACAAGTTCTCAAATACTATAAATATCCCTATTTCTAGAAATAACCTGTTAGTTTCTCTGCTAATGGACTCCTATAGTAATTTTCAAAGTAAATTCTTAAAATGATCTCAGGAGGGTGTTTTAAAGAGGCCCAAATATGGTTGTCACCAATCACACCAAAAAGTTTCTCTAGAGACTTTTTATAAGCTTTCCTACTTAATTTTTTTCTTGTCTCTTAATAAGTCTATCTTTGGGCAAAATCCTGCCTAGTATAGAAATTTCTCTGACACTGTTGGGTTCAGTTATGTTAATTAGGTCTTTGGTATTTCCCTCTCAGTTCTTGGTGTGAGTCTCTCTATGAACCAAATTATTGTCAGTATCATCAGCAATCAATAGCATTGTGCTGAGGCATCAAAGCTTCTGCTAGTCTCTCAATGGTTGTCTTTCAGGTGCACTTCAGGTAAAGGTCATCAGCATACAGCAGTTAATGAGGACATTTTAACATTTCCAAGACGCTGGAATCAGAGGTGTTTCCATGAAGGAATATTTTACAGGCTGAATCCTAAACTTGCCTCTGTATGACAGCTTACATAAGACTAAATCTGCTACAAACTATTTTTCTAGGTGAAGGAGGAGTTGACAAAACACAGTTGGAAGATGATCACTTCATAATATGCTCAGAATTTGCATTGATTTCTAGCAGTATTGGCCCTCTGAGTGTGCAGAGAGGCCAGGTGCTACATAAGTTCTTCACCTTTAGCGATATTTTCTTGGTCTTCATCCATCTGTGTGCAATATGTAAGGTTGTGTGCTTTGCTTTGTATATTCTTCTTGTTCTCAGCCAAAACTTTATATACCCCCTTCATATTACAGACATGATTTAACTATGTACTGTGTCCTGAGTGCTATTCTTGGTATCTGGATATCATTAGTGCCCTAGCTAACAAAGAACTCCACCCTTGTGTAATTCCATCCTGATATCAGGAAATTGACAATGAATGATAAACATAATAAATAAGTGAATTTTATATATGTGTGTGTGTGTGTGTGTGTGTGTGTGTGTGTGTGTGGAAAAGTGCTACAAAAGAAATCTAAAAAGTAGATTATGGTAAGAATACTGTTGAGAGTGGCAGATGAGGGTTTACGAAATGTACCCCATGTAGCTCATCAGAGAGAAAGGAAAATGTGACTAAGATATAAAAGAACTAGGAGGTTTTAAATGAGGATATCTGGATGGGGAGGCAAGAAAGAATAGACAATGACAACATGCTGAGGTACATTTGAAAGACAGCAGGATGGCCAGGAGGAAATACAGCAGGAAACAAAGTCAGGGGTAACTTGTCACACAAGGCTGTGTGTAGATCATGACACAGACTCGGTTTTGAAATGAATGAGATAAGAAGCCATTGGAATTTGAGCACAGGAGGTTCATAGTGCATTATAATTTTACAGCTTTTTCTTCTGATCTTGTGCTATAAGGTTATGGATGGATAAAGTAGTAGCCAAGAATCTGGGAGTCCATTTAGAATGTTATTCCAATAATCCCAGGAGGAGTGATTGTGTCAAAATTGGTAGGCCCCCTTTCAGTGGTTAGAATAGAATGTTTTATCCTTCTGAAATATGTTTTCACTTTATAGTGCATCCTCCACCATCCTCTAAAATGTTTGTTTTGGTTAAAATCAAGAGGAGGTAAGTGGAAAGGAGAGAGGAGAAAACACTGATTTAAGGCATTGGTGACAAAAAAATTTCTAGGTAGAGTTTTTCATAAGCTTCTCAAATTAATCTACAAGCAGTAAAAGGACAAGGCAATAACTGGGTAAAACTATTCCAGACTTTGTGAGGACAAGAAATATTGAAGAGGAAAATGTATAAAATGGTTCATGCTTACCCAGTCACACTTGAAAGAAATACATGGGTCAGGCATTGGGGTTCATTAGTGAATAAAATAAAGTTTTATCCTCTCAAGTACGTGTATTCTAGAAGAAAATAATAATAATAAAGATAAATAGGCAAACTAGCATACTACACAATGCTGAAAGGTGTCAGAATTAAGTAGAATTGAGAAAGCTGATTAAATGGGTAGTGCATAAGACAGATTTAGATTTCTTTTGTTTTTGTTTTGTTTTTTTGTTTTTTGTTTTTTGTTTTTGAGTCAGGGTCTCACTTTGTAGTTCAGGCTGGTCCTGAACTCACTATGTAGCCCAGGCAAGCCTTGAACTCAGCAATCCTCCTGCCTCTGCCTCCTGAGTGCTGGCATTACAGGCATGAGCCACTATACCCAGCACTGTGGTATGTGGTACTGATTGCTGGTGGGTATGAGTTACCATGCCCAATATTGTTGTATGTATTTACCAGGATTGAACCAGGGATCTTGTGCTTGCTAGGCAGGTGCCAGAACCACTGAGCTAAATCCCCAGGCCCAAATTTAGTTTTTATATGACTTCTCAGGGCTGGTTAAATACCATGCTCACAACCTGGAATCTGATCATGAAGTTCCTATGGCTCTCAAAAAAATTCCATAGTTGATAATTTGAAGTATCCCCCACTCAAAAGAGTAGGATTTCATGAAGATTTTGTTAATGGTCTAATGAAAAATGACACTATGTCACTTACAGTATTGTATTGCTATTACTTTTCTTGCAAATATCATATTTTTACCATATTGGAACCTCTTATCTAAGTCACTATCAAATAAAAAAGCTATTGTGGTATAGTTTCAGATCCAGAACATTATAATTACTGTGGTTTTCTTGCCCTTTTAGGACAATGAATATGTATTTAGGAAATAACTGGACAGAATTTCAGTGAGAAGGCATATTCTGATTTTGAAATAATTTCCTACATGCTGCACATTATGCTCGTCATGAAATAAATTGAACAAAAAATTAAACTGGTTTAAAATACTGATATTTCTTAGGATGTGGCTTGCTGCTCTCATATCAGCCAAAGTCTGACAAGGATCTTCCAGACAACTCTGTTGGTTTCCTTCACCTTTCCTGCTGACTTTATGTAGCACCCTGTTCATTACCCAGAATAATAGTCATCTTTATATGTCACAAATCTGAACAGCTATGACATTCATTCCCAAAGTTCAGCCAAATATATTAACAAGGTTTAAACTTTATGAAGAAAAAGGTCATCTGGGTTATTACTACAGATTTCTTTTCCATTTTTCTCAGTCTAGGAACCGAACTGCAAGACCACAAAGCATTTAAATGTTATCACTGACCTGTGACCTAGAAGCCTCTGCCAGGTGAAACTGTAGAGGAGAACTTTTACAACTATATTCCTTAAAATAGAAGTTGATGAGAAGGAATGGTGTTCGTGGGTAAGTAAAATTGGACAGCACCAGTTTCAGGGACTAATCCCAGGTTTCTTGTCACAGTGTTTCCAAGGAACTTAATGAACACAGTCCCAAGTGGTTGATACAATTAACAGTCCTCTTCCAGGGTCTCTATACCACAGAATCATTGACATAGAAAATCCTACTTCTAAGGAGCACTGCTAGGGAAGTCCTGTGTAAAAGAGGAAAGCAAGAGTAGTTACACATGCTTCCACACTTCATCAGGTACTGGCCTCTTCACTCACTCTATCCTTATCAGCTCCACGTATTTGTCAGAACTCACATATACCAATATAGGAACCCAATTTACACAGTTTAAACTCCCCAAATAACCTCTTGACAAAGAAAGTGAAAATACAGGACTAGAACTAGCTTTGAGTGTAGACACTTCCAACGACTCAGTCCTGCTGCATTTTAGTTCGTTGATTCTTCTGACCCTATTGTCCTGGTTCGGATCCTACCAACAGTTCTCTTTGGAGAACGTGACTACCCAGCAAAATCCGATGGATTTCTTCTGAGTTTCTTAGTTTCCCATGAAAATGGCTCCTCCTACCTTATGTACTAAAAGTTCCTGAGTTCTCATGGTTGTGGCTTCTTCAGTGCAGCCATCCCCACATCTGTCTCAGTCCTCGGGAGGAGGGGTCACTGGTCTGAGTCAGCTCTCACCCCCCACTGAGATCTGGGAAGAGGGACCAAGCACACCCTTTCCTGGGGCACAAACATGGGAGGACAGTTCTGTAAAATATAACAAGATCTTGCAGGAGTGGATCTAAGGGATTGGCAAGAAGGTGAAGTAAAAGGAGAAGGAGGAGGAGGAGGACAAGGAGAAGAGAGAGGAGGAAAGAAAGCGACAGACCAAAACTTAACTTATGAAATAGCCAAATGAGAAATAAAAAGTATTTTTATTTACTTTACTTTACTTTACTTTACTTTTATTTTATTTTATTTTATTTTTGAGACAGGGTCTCGCTTTGTAGCTCAGGGTGGTCCTGAGCTTACTCTGTAGCCCAGGCAAGCCTCTAACTCAGCAATCCTCCTGTCTCTTCCTCCTGAGTGCTGGGATTACAGGCATGAGCCAACCACACCCAGCTATTTTTATTTTTCTTAAAAGCAACACTCATGCTTTTGAAATATTAGATATTCCTTCACTTAGCAAAAAAAACTCTATTGAAGCTTTTACTATTTTGTACTTATCTCTATAACACATTGATAGTGACATGTTTCTCTCATCTACCTGTGTGTATATATCCATGTGTGTCTAAAGTTATGTGTTTTTTTTTTCTTGAGACAGGGTTTTGCTTTGTAGTTCAGGCTGGCCCTGAGATCACTATGTAGCCCAGGCAAGCCTCGAACTCAGCAATCCTCCTGTCTCTGCCTCCAGAGTGCTGGGATTACAGGCGTGAGCCACCACGCCCAGCTATATGTTGTTTTTTTTTTTTTTATGGATTCATGTGTATTGGTGCCTCTCACCAGTGAAATCTTGAAAACGGGGATTGTGTTCTGCTTGTCTCAAACACAGTGCCTAGAGCATGCTCAGCACATTGTGAGCATTTCATGTTCATCAAATTAAATAGAATTACTGTGGAAGAGGTCATGTTCTTTTCTACTTTCCCTAGTTTGTCACACAAATAAATGTGTTCCCTGAGTGGGGAAGAAGTGTTTCAGAAAAAGAAGATGTAATTGAGAAATACATTCAGTATTCACACTGGAAAATAAATTTCTTTTCATATGCTCTTTTGAAAACCTAATTTAAACATAATCAAAATGAAAATACTACTCCATAAAACATCGGAAATCTATGATTTTTAGAGTCACAGAAGAAAATGAATGCAAATAATCTCTACGAAATGGCAATCTTTATTATCCACTCTTCAATGAAGAATGTGAGAAAAAAGAATAAAGATAAGTTACCATATTAATATTGTTTTAAAATTGCAGTGCAAATATATTGTTCACAATTATAAAACAACTTGGAAAACCATGTACCAGTGGCTCAGAGATTGTGATAGAGGCTACTGATTAGCCTTTGTGATACTTTCTGTTTCTCTAATTTCCACATTTCAGCTGTGTGTATGAAAACCACAAACAAAAATTATACTTCTTGCCTGGTGACTCAGCTCAGCACAAACAAGGTCTGAAAATGATAGGTGTACATACACAGTACACATCTTCAGGGAAATGTTCATAAGTTCAAGGTGGTGTTCCTTTCATTCCATGTTCTTCCCTGTAATCTGGAATAAGTTTTAAGGCTAAACTAGATCAGGTATGTGGTTCCCTGCGGTTCTTGGCTGTAGAGACCATACCCAGCAAGGCAGCAAGCATATCTCACCAACATCTTGGCGCATAGTGGCCATATCAGTCACAGGCCTGACCTCTGAATGTTATATGAAAGACAAATTTCAATGTGCTTAAATGTTTTTATTTTGGGTTTTGTATTCTTTGCAGCCAGATGCAGCTGTACATAAAGCAGTCACTATTCATTATCTACACTATACTTCTGTCCCATTGAGAACAGTAACAGAAACTTGCTCTGTGCTCTCTATAGTTCCATTCCATTAAGAAGAGTAACAGAAACCTGCAAACCTCCAGGTGCCTTTTCACCGTTTTCTAGTGAGTTTTCTTTCAAACTTTTGGGTATTACAGGAAGAAGGGTCAACAGCACTTTATCAAGAGCCAGAATATTTCTCAAGGAAGCCCATAGCAATACTGACAGGCTATCAGCCTTGAGCATCCAGATCACATAGGTCAGATTAATTGATTTCTCCTTCCCCTACTGAAAAGATTTTAATAGTCCTGTCATGATGTTATCAGCCTGCCACCTTATCTGACACATGTCCCGTCTTCAAGGCCCTGTTCCAGATCCATTCCTCTTTCTTTTAACCACCCTTAGGTGACCCCAGCCATTCCTCTAAGTCTCTTCACCATCTATTTGGCATGTCATTTTTTATAGAGAGAAACAGAAATGTCTGTTTGCCCCCTTCCCTCTCAGTTATGTTAAAATCAGTTGGTTTAACAATTTATTTACAGTTTGCATAATAGGTTAGGGAAGAGAGAAAGACTGTTTCATGCCAAAGTTGAACTGAATGTAATCAACACAGAACTCTCATATCTGCAGCACTTTAAAGATTTATGCCATTTGATATTTACCAAACACAAGGTCACTGTAGTAAAATTCTCCATATTTAGAATCTAGAATCTAATACCATATCTATCCCAAGGATATGTTTCAAGTATTTATCATCAATACACTATAATACAAATATACAACTCAGAAAATTCTATTTAGAACATGCCTGAGCCTCTCAAGTCATAGGTAACAAGAATGCCATCAAACACTTTCTCTTAAAAATAGTTCTTTTTTGGGGGCCAGAGAATTAGCTCAGTGGTTCTGACGCCTGCCTTGCAAGCGCAAGGTCCTGAGTTCGATCCCCGGTAACCACATACAATGTTGGGCGTGGAGACTCTCGGCCACCAGCAATCAATACCACACACCACAGTGCTGGGTGTGGTGGCTCACGCCTGTAATCCCAGCACTTGGGAGACAGAGACAGGAGGATTGCTGAGTTCAAGGCTTGCCTAGGCTATATAGTGAGCTCAGAGCCAGCCTGAACTACAAAGCAAGACCCTGTCTCAAAAAAAAAAAAATATATATATATAGTTCTTTTGAAGGAGATGAACAAAATGGAGACACTTATCCATGATCTTACTGGATGGTAACTGCAAATTAAGAATAAGTGCCCACAGCTCTGTGCCATGGCTCCAGGCCAGAGCAGTCCCAGTCTTGAGTCACAAAATGCATGCATTAGAGAGCTCTCGTCACTGACACAGTCTTTGCATCTTCTCCTGCTATTGCCCATCAGCCTCTCTGAGGAGATGGGCCATAGTTTCAAATGGTCTCCTCCATGCTTAGCAAAGAGGCATCTGGGAGCTCTACAGCCCTTATCTGACCCAGCCTGACATGCTGAGCCTGTCTGCAGGCAACCCTGAAATAGAGAGGAGAGAGCCCCACTTGGTGAGATATTTGGCCAATGAAAAATAGCACATAGGAAAAAACACAGCTTAAAAAAAATGTTCCCACCCTACATGTTCCCCCAAATCGGGAAACCAGTTGTTTTCTAGTATAGATGCATCAGCAACAAATCATTTTGCATGTTTCCTCTTTCTTTGTCTCCCTTTCCTTTTACCCTCTACCCATAAATAATAGATTAGCACTTAAATTTGCCCAGGGTTCTGATTTCTAAGAAATTTAGTAAGCTTATCAAATTCCTTCCCAGGAAATTCTCAGGGGAGCCAGTGTTGCTCAAGACAATAGGCAATTTTCATTCTTCACATTAATTGATTTAGCAGCAGCATTTGCCACAATTAATCGCCCTTTCCTTTTGGGGGTAGAGACAAGAAACAATCGACAAACATTCAGTGTTTGATAATTAATAGTGCAACTGACCAAGATCCAAAATGTGAAGATACCGTTTTAGGAAGAGGGGATTTCACACTGCAAACTAATTAGTAATTGATAAGAATGCACACTTTATAATATAAACCTTGTCTACCCATAGTAGCTTGCTGCAAATGAAACAAAACCAGTCAGTCTTTTCTTGGCTTGGAAAAACTACATTCTCAGTTTCACTGTAAAGCATAAGCTATTTTCAACAGTTTTGTGTGGAAAGTTACTTTGTTTTCACTTTCTTTTTCCACTCCACCCTGCCTTGTGAGCTCCACCATTACCAGCAGTGTCTTAGCAGTTCTCCTACTCACATTATCAGTTCTTCCAATGACCTACTTAGACGTGGTCTGACTTGGTCTGGAATGTCTGAATCTGCACCATCAAAGTTAGCTCCTTCTCTCTCTTGAGGTCAGTCTTAACTCCTCTTGGATACTCAGCTGGAAGTGCTGTTTGCGATGATCACCTGCCCTCTGTTTTGCCTGTGTATATACCCCAGTTACTACCATTCGCCTTACTTTTCTTTGTGATACAGTTGTCTCACTTAATTAAGCACAACACATGCTATTGTTTCCCAACTTTCTGATTACAGCACGTCATTTTCATGCCAAATCATCCTCTTATTTCTAATCCTTAAAATGCTAGTACTTCATATCTTAGTCCTTGCTTCTCTTCTTTATTCTATCTACCTTGGTATTATTTCTAATTTCATGATTTTGAATACCATGTAGAATCCAATAGCTTCCAAATCTATAGCAACTTCTCTTGTTCCTACTATTCAGATTTAACAACTACTAACTTGATTTCTAATAGACACTCCTTAAGTACCATACCTAGAACTGAGACCCTCACCAAAATTCTAAATTATGGCATCTAATTTAATGACATGTCTAAATGTCTTTCTACATGTCTAAAGACAATAAGCATGGAAGTATGGGTATAACTGACTACTGTATTTCTTTACTATTCCACACTAATCCCATCAACAAACATTTCACACTTAACCTCCAAAATAAATGCAAAATCTGTCACTTCTCATCATTGTCAGCACTATCTTTGACCTAGATTGGTGCCATTACACGTCAGCCTATTTTCAACACAGTATTCAAAGAATATAGTTAACCCCAACTCTTACTTCCTAAAAAACCCTCTCTATAGTTTTCTATACCATCTGATCAAAAATGAAAATTATTACCAAAGCCACAACTTGCCACATTGCCTATTCTCTATTATCTCTTTCATCTCTTCCCAGAAGGGTCTCCTCATGAGATGGAGCAGCCCACCAGAAATTTCTGTCCATCTCCACTTCTTATTCCCAATGTCTATCTTATTTTTCTCAATATTTTTTAAAACTAAATAATAAGGTACATAATTTGCATATCTTGGATACTATGTCTCTTTTAATGAAATATAAGCTAAATAAATCCAATATATATTTTTCTACAACTTATTGCTCTCCACTATGCTTACTGCAATATCCCAAGACCTAGGAAATTTATCTTACATGTTAATAATCATTTAATAAATATTTGTAGAGGGAATAAGAGATATGTTGCTCTTTGGTCTCACAATGACATACTATGTGCCATATTTTTACTATAATCATTAACAGTGATACACTCTTGTGTTCAAAGAAAGCTCACATCTGTTTTTGGCTATGCCCCCAAAACATGTAGATCTAAATCTCCCTAAAAACTTCCTAAAAAACTGTCTCCCCGATGTATATTACCACATCGCTTTATGATCAAAATCTGAATGCAATAACAATAGTTAGAGAGAGTGTGGGTTTGAATTAAATAACAACCAATGGCCAGGCATGTTGGCTCATGCCTGTAATCCCAGCACTCAGGAGGCAGAGGCAGGAGGATTGCTGAGTTTGAGGCTTACCTGGGCTCCATAGTTAGCTCAGGGCCAGCCTGAACTACAAAGAAAAGAAAAAATGACAAAGGAAAAGTATTCATGAGAAAAGAAATCTAAAGAGGACATAAAATAGTATCTATGTGAATGAAAAAAAAGCAACTGAAGGATAAGAGTGTTATAAAAAGCACTAATGGAATGTATTCATACAGATTGGTATAAAGAAAGGTAACTGAAACAATAAAGAAATTAGAAGTTATAAAAACAAACAATATAGGATTATAGTAAAGTATCACTTAAAGAAAAAGTATGAGAAATTTCTAACACAAACAACATAATATTGCTTGGGAGGAAAGCAGAAGTATATTTAGTGTACATGCTAAAAAATATAAGGCTGACCACTAAATAGAACAGCATACCAATCACATCGAATTCACACAGCAGTATCATATTTATACTTCACTTAGTTTGTTGTCACTTTTTTATCTCAGAGAAGCAAAAATTCCCTTGTTTGCCTGTCACGAACAACTCAAATTGTTCACAAAATGGCTAATTCAGCATAAGAATGATGTCCTCTAATTCTTTTCACAGTTAATTCTCCCTTGTACCTCCGTCTGGAGCCTTACTCTTGGGGCTGCCAGCCTATCAGGAGGGAACAGGTGGTACTTTTGCTCCCCCTGACCTTGTCCCCAACATGGTTCTCAGTGCATTAGACTCCACCACCAAGGCCAGGTGGGAATTTAGTCAGAGGACGGATTCAGAAATCCATTGCTTTAAGTAATACTGCATTTGAAACAACATGATGCAAAGCCTTTCTGTGACTTTGTTTAGTGAACCTGTTCCTCAGGGATTCCAGATCTCGACAACCTTTGGCATGGCAGCCCCTGAGAGCAAAAGAAAAGAAAGAAAGAAAATAGTTGCTAAACTAGCTTACTATACTGACCCAAGCTATCCTTTAACATTAAAGGAGAAAGAAAAACCTTACAAACTTTCAAGATAAGCCTGAACTAAATGAATTCATGACCACAAAGCCAGCATTATAGAACACACAAGAAACCTACACACAAAGAAGAGTAGAGATACACATATCTATGTGATAGATAGAAATCTGATGCACAAATGAGAAATATGATAGAAAAATAGCAAAATTACAGGAATCAGTATATACCTTTGTATCATAATTCTGAAATATGGAAATGGTCATAATTTTCTAATGAAAATAGAAATTGAATTGAAAAAAACAAGACCCAACTCTTTTTGGCCTATACAAATCACACACTTCACCAGCAAAAGCATACATGAAGTGCAAAGGCAGAAAAAATGTCCCATGCAAATAGTTTGAGAACAAGCAGGAAGGAGTCAGAAGAGACAAAGAGACAAAGGTCTTTACATATCTAAAAACAGAACAATCTATTGAATAAATATCAATATGTGCATTGAACATCTTTGCACCAAGTTCCATGATGCTAACACTCTTTAGCATCCATCCAACATCATTCTGAATGGGGAAAATACTAAAGCATTTCCTTTCAAATCAGGAACAAAGAAAGGAGGAAGACTCCCCCCCCCCCTTACCTAATACAGTACTTCAAATCTGACCTAGAGCAACCAGTCAAGAGAAAGAAATTCAGGGGATACAAATATGAAAGGAGAGAGTCAAATTATTCTTATCTGTAGAGAATCTGATCCTGTACTAAGAAGTCCCTAAAATTCCACTTACAGACAAGTGGAGCTCTTTAAAATTCAGCAAAATACAGAAATTTTAAAAAATTAACATGAAAGAATCTATAGCTTTTCTATACACCTGTAAGGGATTGAGAAATAAATCAGGGAATAAATCAGGCACTCTCCTTCTCCCTCAGAGAGCCCTGCCCTCGTGTCTGCTCCCAGACACGATTGTCCCAATCCCATTCCTTCTGTCTCTCCAGTTCTTGTTGTTCTCTGCCCATACGTGGAAATGTATAGCTCTCCAGACTGCATCAACTTCTTTATGATAGAACATAAATTTTATCCCTCTGGGCAAAGGTGCAAAAGCTCATTAAACAACACACTGCAGATTGCTTTAAATGTATTCCCTGTTACCAAATGTTCTGTTCTCCAAATTTTTGCTCGGTTTTGCTAACCCCTGAAGGCTAGAACCCACTAGCTGCAAACGTATCACTATTATTTCTATCTTGGAGACAAAATGTACTAAATTTTCCCAACCATGAGGGTACACGACTATAAGTTTGGTGTTATGGGGAGGTTAAGACAGGAAAATCATAACTGGGCAACTTAATGACTGGGATCCCACCTGAAAATAAAGAGTAAGGGTCTGTCGCAGGCCCAGGATTCAATCCCTAGCACCAAACAAACAAATATAATTAAATTCTAACTTTGTATTTGGGGCTTATTAAAGTGACTGTCAGATTCCTACAAATACACGCATACACATACGCTGACATTCTACTTCAGATTTGCAGTCTGTGCTTGATGGGTCATCTGACATCCTTTGAGACAGCCAGTATGCTGCTGTTATAGTTACTTAAGGGAATGTGGCTATATTAGTAGTACGGTGACTTAAATGATAAGTGTTATACTAGCAATTGATATTTCATGTAATGAAGCATAATAATCATGAAATTACCTATATCAGAATTTTTTTTCCACTGGGGATCGAACTTGGGACTTTGTGTTTGTGAGGGAGGTGCCAGAACACTCAGCTACATCCCCAACCCTACATCAGAATTTAAAAACCATGGAATTATGAAACCAATATCTCCTTATTGTTGGATGTGGCTTTTCCACACAAATGTTTTTATGTTTTACTTATTGCCAAAATAATGAGTAAAGAAATAAAAAATATTGATATACCAGTATTACCCAAAAATTAAAAAAATAATTATAAGAAGCACATCCTGACAAAAATATACACAGAAATCTTACTTCAAACATACCTAAACTCTTGGATTATACACCAAACACTTCATTAGACTTTTCACCTCAATGCCTTCAATTTCCTTTGTCTTATTAATGCGATTATAAATCATTTTCAGTTTTTGAAGATATTTTTTAAAATGTGTTTTTAAATGCATGGCCAGGAAAATTCACAAATCAAGTTTGATAAATGTCTCTGAATCCATTAAACTGCTATTTTACCCTAAGCCTACATTCGTAGGTGATGATAAATATGTATATAAGTGTGGGTATCATTTACTTTTCTGATTGCAATCTCCATCTAATAGACATGCTGTGTAGTGCATCAAACTGTAAAAGCTTTAAATAATTATCCGGCTCTCTTCATCTTTGTGGCACTGATGGTGAAAAATTAGGGAATCTGTTCTCCGAGCCTCTACAGGGAGAGCATTGATTCCGGAAAGAGAGCGAGGCGATCAAGTACTGGAGGTAATAGCCAAAGAGACAGAGGCTATAAGTGGCAGAAAATGAATTAGTATTCAGCTGACCAGTTCTCTTCTCTTGCTCCCCAACATATTTCAGGTGTGTCTCATTCAAGGTCAACAGAAGATTCGTGCGCAGCAAAACAAGCAGCAAAGCCAAAGGGTAATAGTCCAAGTTCTGAATCCCCTGAACCTTGGCGCATCCGTTCAGCGCTCACCTCTGTCACGTAGTAACACTGTTAAAAGGCTGTAAACACACTCAGCAGTTCGTTTTAAAATCTCATTGTTGAAGCCATTTTGCACTTTAGGAATGCCAGTCCAATTGTCAGATACCTAGACCAAAAATGGGAGTTAAATGATACGTACTCCACACCAGGTATCTTCTTTACATTAATTCTCATTCATTTTTGACCCTTCAACTTTCCCACGTTGCTATCTCTCAAAGCAAATATTTCTTTTGAGGCTAAGGTATTTGGAAATTTAAAGATCTTAGCCAGTTTTTGTGACTGAAACCCAAGCCCTTGACAATGTCGGTATGATATACTATTCCTGCTGAGTAACCTAAATTAAAAAGTACTTGTCATAACTCTGGCTCAAATTAGTAGAGCTGTCCTAATTAAATCCCCTAGCAGTTCTGCTTTCCAAAATTCAGAGAGCCAGGAATATGGCTTCAGTGCTAGATCTCTATGACAGGGCAGAACCCCACTGGAAAGTTTGCCCTCATTTTAATAGGAAGTTTAGTTCCTGTCGTTTTGAAGTGGCTGGAAGCAAGAGCATCACACTCTCCAATATTTGCTTTACCTCCTAAAATTGCAAATGAACATCCTTGTTACTATCCTTTCTTATTTGAGTTTACAATTGAAAGAGCAGTTATCTTAAGTGATATATAAGCATTTCACTAGAGAAATGTGCTGGTTTAATCAAAATGAATCAAAAAGGAGGGTTTAGCCAGGAGTTTTCAATTCTTCACCAGAAGTAGGACTGTCAAGGTTGAAAGAAAGCACTAATAGTCCAATTTTCTGTTTTCATTTCTCAGGCTTTTCTCCCCCAAGTCTGGTGCATATGTCTGGGTAAGTACACTCGCAATCAAAGTGTCCAGGCAGGAGGGTGACAACTTAAAACAGGTGATGGGACGATAGTCCTGCCCTTGATTGAAAAGGAAATCTGATGAGAAGTAAGGTCTTTTTATTTTTGATACTTGGGGAGACAAAAATATGTAACAAAAATTGTAGATACCCCAATATATAGCATATATCAGATTTTAAAATGAGAGGATTGTTCTTGTTAGTACAGTAGAGAGTGGTGGCCGTTTTCATCATAATAAATATTCAGATAATATAATCAGACATTTAAAACTAAAACAATGTGACTTCTGATGGTGTGTCTGTGTCTGAAGGTAGCAACCAGGAAGGACTCCTGACCCAGACAAGAGCCTTTTATTGTAAGTAGTGAGAGACCCAGCAAATCTGCTGGCAAAGCCTCTCGGAGTACACAGAGAGCTTCCACCTGCACATTTATTCCAGGCTATAATACATATAAATAGCAGTATAAATAAGATGAGTATCTATAATTTCCTCATCCTGAACAGAAGTACTTAGGCCTATTATCTGAAACCAGCCATGTGTTTGAAGTAATTAGAATAAGTTAGAGATGGAGAAAGCATAGTTGACTCAGAGAACTGGAAAATTTCACAAGCATTTTGAAGGAATACGCATACCAAAATATGCCATTAAAAATCAAAAGATATCCCTCTCCTTATGCTTCTGAAAAATTCTGTAAAGATTCTTTACAAAAACATTTTATCCTTTCTCTCAAAAATGTAAGAACTTTTCACAACTCATGCTGACTGTCCTAGCATATGTTTAGTTCCTTTTATAGATTTGTCAATATTCAACTCATGTACAAGCAAGTACGTGTGACTCACAGACTTTTACCCACATGCAACTGTTGTAGAATGCACTATTCTTATTGCGCTCAATCTAAAACAAAGGCATTGTTGAGAAAAAATGTGACTTTCTCTCATAAAAGACATTTTTTACTGGAAATAAACTGGTTTTTAATGAATGGATTAAATCCCCCCTCCACAACCAGTTTAGGATGAAATCCAATATAGAGTTTAGATCACTGAGCTTCTGTCACTGTGACAAAACACCCAAGATAATTTGCAGAATGAAAAGATTGCTTCTTTTGTCTCAAGACTTTAGAGGTTGGAGCCCATGATTGGGTGGAAATATTGCTGTTCTGTCTCTGGAGGAAGAGACAGATGGGAACAGAAGGAAAGGTATGGCTGACCAAACTGCTCAGTTCCTAGTTAGAAGTGGAGAGAACCATATCCCATAATCCCCTTCAAAGGCATGTCCCCCGTGACTGGAGACCCTTAAGGCCTCCACTAAGCCTCATCTGCTAGAGGTCCCGCCATCTTTCAACACTGTAACCTGAGAAAGAAGTTCAAGCCATGGCTTTTGAGGAACATTCAATTTCCACAATACAGAAAGCTTCCTACAATTTTCCCCTCATTTCCTATTTTATGCTTTTTAAAAAAAATCTAAATTGAGCACAGCTAGGTTTAACTATATATTCTTCTTTGAATTTTTATCTTTATTGGTACATAGTATATATACATTGTGATCACACTCAATATTGGGAATTTGTACCAGTATATGGCACAATTTAATTCTCATCCTTTCCCGTTCCCCCACCCACTCCACAACCCTCCACCCGCTAAGTAACTACATGTTCTTGAGATGTTATGGCACGCATCTAAATGTCCACCAAAGTGTTCTGTGGTCATAAGTGGTGACTGATCCAGGTGACTGGATCTAGGATGTGTGATGCTGGCACTGATTCCTGGTATGGTGCCAGGATGAAGGGTGCCCTACCCCAGCTGTGAGTCCTGCCCATCCTAAGGGTGCATTGTCTGGAAAGATATAAGGGATGGAAAGAAAGCTGCTCTGGTTTCCTGCTGCTTCATTGCTTGCTGCCCTCTGCCCATCACCTCTGATGCTCGTCTGCCCGGCCACCCTACTTTGGACCCATTTGAGTATGAACTGAAACCTGCCCAAACTATGAGCTACAATAAATTTTCCCGCCATTAACTTTGCCTATTACATATTTTGTCTCAGCAGTGAGAAAAGTAACTAAGACTAAACTTGGGACCAGAGAAGCGGGCTTCTTGCTGTGACTACCTGTGCATGTGGTCCAGGAAACTTTGGAACTGGGTTGTGGGAAAACTTCAGAAAACTTTGGAGATGCTGGTGAAGAAAGAGGCCTAGAATCCCCTTAACTAATACTTCATGGGAAATTCTGGTCAGAGCTCAGAGGACTAGAATGTTGATAGAAATGCTGCCAGTACAGACCAGGCTCAGGAGTTATCTGCTGGGAAAGACTTCACTGACTGTCGAAATCCAGACCATGTGTGATATTCCATAACACAAAGTTTGTCAGCATTTTGCTACTATCCAGAGACTTTTCCTCACATTAAGATTAAGAGCAGTGGACTAATTCATCCCACAAAAGGAATTTCAGGGAAGTCTGATATTTATGTGGTGGCAAGAGTAGTGTGGGGGGGCATTTAGCCAGATTTACAGTGAAAATCAAGAGCAAAGAGTTCAGCAGAATGACTTAAAAGAAAGAAACTTGTCCAGAAAGAATGACTTGTCCAAAATAATGACTTGTCCGGAAAGGAACCTCCAGTAAAATTATAGAGTACGAAGTTAGAGCAGAGGAGAACTTGATTGTTGAGAAGAAAGAGGATAATAGAAATATGGCCTGAGAACACCACAAGAACCAGCAGAACTCTAGCTTTTGCAGCCTCAAAATTGCAAAGGTTAGTCTTTGTTCTGAGAAGAGAACCCCAGAGCACCATGTTCCACAGTGGCAGCAGCTGAAAGAATTTCTTCCTTGGAATTGGGTTCATAGTGCACTAAGGGATGTGCATGAGGCTTTGGGGTGCCAGGGATGGGATGCTATGCCTCATATCTAGACCCATCCCCAAATTTCATGAGGTCATAGGTGGCAGTTTTCAGAAGTGGCTTGATCTAGGGTGTGTGATGCTAAGATCAAGGATGTGTGATTAATAAATTAATCTGACTGATTTGGCATAGTTCTGGCATAGGATTAAGGGTGCCCCATGCTGGGTGTGAATGTTACTCACCCCAAGGTTGTGTAGTTTGTATAAAATGTAAGGGACAGAAAGAGGGCTGCTGTGATCACTGCTTGTGACTTGCTGCTTGCCACTTTGCTGACTTCTGGTGCCATGAATTGTTTTTCCTCTCTAGCACCTGTCTGCCACAAATTCTGCCTCAGAACCAGGCAACCATGCACTAAATCTCTACAAACTGAGCTAAAATAAACCATACCTCCTTTGGGTATCAGTTACTTTGCCTCAGCAATGAGAAAAACTAAAACAAATGATTCAAAACTGAACAAAAATATTTAAATTTTCTTGACTTGAGAGGAACTTAAACTTTGTAGGAGAAAAACAAAAAATAAAAATAAAAATAATCATCAGAAAAGAACATAAATGGAAAGTATTAGTGGATGAGCCACTAAAGAATATAACCAGTTTGATTTGGGGTATTCCAGGTGAGTTTCCTGGAATAATTCCCAAGGAAAGTTCCAGTCTAGTTTTTGGACTGGGCATTTTGCTGATAAGGTTGGGGACATTCATCTTAGCTAGTTTAGGTGGCAGGAGGCAAAGACAGCTTAGAGGGAGTGGGAATGGCTAGCAAGGGGCACTGCAGCCTAGCAGGTGGGACAGGTGTGTCACATCCCAGCAGAGTGAGCACTGTTTCTAGGTGTGGATGGCTAAAAATAGGAGCACAGGCTACTGGGGGTGGGGCAGATGGAGATCAGACCTATCAGAAGGTACTAGACATTTTAATTTGAGTATCTATGGAAGGTCTAACTTAACAAGTAATGTTTGTACAAGAATATGAAGAATGAGGAGTAATGTAATATATATGAAAAGGATTCCACAAGGACAATAGCAAGTAAAATAGCCATAAATTGGAGCTCACCAAGCTTTCTTAATTCCCACTGAGAGGACCTGATGGCAAGGGAAAAATAAAGGCAAAAGTGTAGGAAACAGGGCCAGAGGGTTAGCTCAGTGGTTCTGGCCCCTCCCTCACAAGCTCAAGGTCTTGAGTTCCATCCCTGGTAACAACATACAATACTGGGCGTGAAGACTAACGCCCACCAACAATCAGTACCACATACCACAGTGCCGGGCTTGGTGGCTCACGCCTGTAATCCCAACACTCAGGAGGCAGAGGCAGGAGGATTGCTGAGTTCGAAGCTTGCCTGGGCTACATAGTGAGCTCAGGGTCAGCCTGAACTACAAAGCGAGACCCTGTCTCAAAAACAAAAAAAAGTGTAGGAAACAATGGTGGAAAACTAAGTGAGAAAGAAGGGATCATGTTTGCTACATAAGTCATTTTACTAACTTCAGCTCTCCTTCATGTGAAATGGGAACCATTACAAGATGGTGACCAAAGCAACATAACATGACTCATGATTTATCAAAATCACTCTCATTGCATGTTCAAAATATGATCAAGGGGGAAACATAGGAGCATGGTTACCACTGGACAAGCCATTAAACAATCCAAGTAGGAGACAATCATGGTTTGAATGGGAATCATGGCAATAAAGGTGGTAAAAGTCTTTGGCTCTACATAATTTGAAAGAACTAACTAAAAATTAGATGAGTATTGGGATGAGTATGGAAGGTGAGGTAAATATTTGGCAGGAAGGAATCAAATGTGAGGGAAAAGTAAATAAAACAATGAAGTTGTTATTTTTTGAAATAGGGATAATAGCAGGAAGAGCTTTTTGTTTTTGTTTTTGTTTTTATTTTTTTTCTGAGACAGAGATTTGCTTTGAGTTCAGGCTGACCCTGAGTTCACTATGTAGCCCAGGCTAGCCTTGAACTCAGCAATCCTCCTGCCTCTGCCTCCCAAGTGCTGGGATTTCAGGCCTGACTCACCACATCCATATTGTTGTCTGTGGTTACCAGGAATGGAACTCGGGACCTTGAGTTTACTGGGCAGGCGCTGGAATCACTGAGCTAAATCTCCAGCCCAGGAAGAGCATTTTTGAGAGTGAAAGAGGAACATGTCAAGTACTAACATTCAAGGGAAGTAAGGAGACTTATATAATATGTTCTGTGAAATGGAAGAAAATCTTCAAAGGTGAAGGGGAACTAGGGAGGGAAGTCAGGGAAAACTAAAGAAGGAGGAGAAAAAATTTAGAGGCATAAAGGAAAAAATGAAAATAAAGCTTATGTATATGGAGAGTGGAGGGACTGATGGAAGGGCAGGTGAATGGTAAAGAATAAGAATCAAGAGGTATCATGGATGATTTACTTCTCTAAAAATGTGAATCTTTATTTGTATATTACATATACACATCACATCACTCTCAACATTGAGAATTTGTACCAGTATATGACATGACTTAATTCTCATTTTCCCCCTTCCCCTACTCACCCTACAACCCCTTCCCCTATATACATAAACTTTGTTTCCTTTTTTTTACCATCACATTTTTTCTTTCCCTTTATTACTTAACCCTAAACCATTGAGTATGTCCATTTGCATATAAATGACTCAAAATTATCATTTTTAAGGTAGAGTAATACTCCATTTTATATATGCATATTTTTAAATCTTCTTTATCCAGTCTAGGGCTCATGAACATTTGGGTTGTTTCCAAGACTGAGCTATCACAACTGAGCTGCTATAAAAATGGGTGTACATATGTCGTTGTGATATGCGTCATGCACTTCTTTTGTGTATATCCCCAGCAGGGGACTAGCAGGGTCAAATGGGACCCCTAATGCTATCTTGTTGAGGAATCTCCACACTGATCTCCATAGTGGTTATACCAGTCTGCATCCCCACCAATAGTGGAGAACAGTTCCCTTTTCTCCACAGCCTCGCCAGTAAGTTTATCTGCTCTAATACATTAAGAAAAACGAACTGCATGTGATTCTAGGCAGAGTTTATTATTGAAAGTTACAGTCAATGTTGTTTCAAGTAGAGCTGACATTTAAGTAGAGTTAAAATTTAATTACATACCATGTACTTATAATAGTGAATTAGAAGTATTTCCACCCTCCTTTATAATTGGACTGAACTGCTTTTGATTATTTGCTACATTATTGGTAATCATTCTGCTGGTTAACATTGGAAACTGGCCAAAACTTTTGGATCTAGCTTCATCATAATTCACAAAAATATTAAGCTACCAGAAATAAAACAATTGAAATACCCCAAAAAGCACATCTTCCTGACATATAAAATAATTTCTAATAAAGCAATTAAAATATATTTTCAGAGGGTTCAGACCTTATCAATACTGAGACAGTAATCAGAATAAATCATGTCAAAGTCTAAATTTTTTTTTTCCTTTTTGAGATAGGGTCTCGCTTTGTAGTTCAGGCTGGCTCTGAGCTCACTATGTAGCCCAGGCAAGACTCAAACTCAGCAATCCTCCTGTCTCTACCTCCTGAGTGCTGGGATTACAGGCGTGAGCCACCACACCTGGTTAAAAACTTTACTTTTAAAAAATATCATTCCCCTGTCTCTTCTGGAAGAATGAGTACATGTTATTTTCACTTATCTTACCTGAACTAACTGACAAGAAATGGGGAAATAAATACAGAAATAAACCATGACATACATGAAAATATGAGACAGGTTCTTAGGGACAAATGATTTTAAGTTAAAATATGAGACAGGTTCTTAGGGACAAATGATTTTAAGTTATCTAAAAAGAAAAAGTAAGAGACTTACAGTGGTGCATATATTTAATAAGCAAAAGACAGAGTTCAGATCATAGTCCAATGTTTCTATGGCTGAAATCCTCTTGTTTACAGATTCCTAAACATCCCTGAGATTTGCTGTGACTGAATATGGAAATAAGAGGAATAGGTGCAGTAGCACTGAGTTTAATGCAAGATGAATGACTAAAGACTCAGACACGTTTTCACAAGAGAATTTTGACAAAGGAAAATATTCAAAAAGCTTTCAAAATTCATTCTTAAAGAGAGTGCAAATGAAATATATCTACCCCTTTGTAGTATCACTAGATAAAATAATGTATAATTCTGAAAAATGTAGTTTTCTATTTTAGATCCTAAGTTTTATCCTAAATTCATAACTATCAGTTTTATGACTAGGGTACTAGCAGATGTGACGTTGGCAATGAGTTTTTCCTCCACATGCTGTCTTCACAAAGCAGAAGACAAATGTAGAGTCAGAAACTGTGACTCTAACCAAGCAGTAGATTCAGAGATTCCAAAAAATTCCTTGAGAAGAAACCAAATGATTCAAATTAGTACAGTAATGCAGAGGGCTTCTTGAAGGAAGTCTTCAGAAAGCGCATCAAAGGCATTCAGCAAATAATTAGATTTAAAAATTAGAAATTCTCATGGGCTAAAATTAAGGAGACATGCATGTGATCATTACATTAAATAATATAACCCAGGCATAGAAAGAAAAGTACCACATGATCTCATTCATACACAGAAAACATTTGATCTCATACAAGTCGAGAACAGAATGGTAGCTACTAGAGGCCAGTTTGAGTTGCAAGGGAAATAAAGGTAGGGACGTGAAAGTTACAATTGGTGCAAAGTCACAGTTAGGAGCAAAGCTTCCTGGTGTGCTATTGCAGAGCGATAGTATTATTTATAACAGTCATGTACTGCACATACCAAGTTCAATCCCCAGTACCATAAAATCCCCAAAAACCTAAAAGATGGGAATTTCTTTGAGTTTTGCTGTGAACAAATAATAAAAGTTTGAGGAGATAAATACATATAACCTGAGTTGAACATAACACAATTTATATATGTGTCAAAACATTATAAGATATTCCATTTATGTATATATATATACATATATATATATACAAGTACATATTAGTTACAATACAGTTCTTAAAAAGGAAAAAGGAGACATAGATCATCATTGTGTTAAAGGAGCCTGACACATGAATACAATAAACAAATATATGTACTTGTTGTCCACCATCTAATTTCTTTTTCAGTAGGAAGGATCTGTCCCACACTGACAAACTCAGAAGCTCTTAACAGCTGTGCTTCTCTAAGGTAGACGTTCTTGTGCATGGGAAGCATGAACTGTTACTGGGGGATTCAATCCGGGCTTTCACCCATGCTAAGCTGACACACTCTAGCACTGAGCTACACCCCAAACACCAAACTCCATCCCTTTTATTTCTTAATTATAGTCTCACGGTGATTATATGAGTTGTTTCCCATAGTCACCTAGGTTCTCATTCAAGGCAGGAACCAGGGAAAGCCAGGGGAAGAGATGACACCTCTTTTTTGCCACATCCACTGTCATTTGCTGCATTAGCACCTAAGACTGTAAGGAGAGCATGAGAAGGGTTCTGCACAGTATGGTCCTGATGCAAGTGAGCTTCTTACTCAACACTTAAAGGTTAAAACTGATCACTTTTGAGTCACTTTTGAGGATTCCCAAGAGAGACCTGCTAATGTTTTTGCTGCTGTCCCACAGCTCTGGATTAATATATTTGTGTCCCCAGCGGTCACTTGTCCCTGAGCTTCATTCTACACAACTCTATCACTTTACAGGCAGCTCTGTTGGATGAGACTCAAGAAAATCCTACACCAGTTTTCTTGCTTGTTTTTTTTTTTTTTCTATATTCCGAACATCTGCCCACAGGAAACACCACATTTCTTCCTGTGGCGGGCCTTGACGGCTGCTCCCCAAAGATGGTGGCTGGCAGTAAGCCAGAGACTACTGCTTAATACGAACCAGCTGACCGCAGGCCTTATGTGGTATCGCCCGTGCTCGGTGGGAGGGTCCCCATGGATCGCCTGTGCTCGGTGGGAGGGGCCTCGGGAGGAGAATATATATAAGCACCCGATGGGTGGTGGTGGTAATGGTGATAATAAAGCTCAAGTTTGTGCTCCGTGGTTGCGTGTCTCTCTCTGCGGGATCAGCGAGGGTCGCGACAACTGGTGGCGAAACCCGGGACACTCTCTCAGGGGAACGGAGGAGCAACAATTTGGTAAGGCCTGTGGACACGCAGCAATCTGGTAAGGTCTGCAGACGCGCAGCAAGAGTAGGTTTGCCCCTTGTAGGGCAGAAGTTTCAAGCTAGCAACAAGATTTGAGAACCTATGGGTTCAGAAAGTTCAAAAGTAAAACTAGAAAATGCTTTACAAGATCTATTACAAGCAGGAGGAACCCCCCCTAAAGACAAAGACGACTCGAGCCTTTTTACAGACAGTGGCCTCAAGGACCCCTTGGTTTGTAGAAGAGGGTTTGCTTAACATACCGCAGTGGGAACATTTGGGGTCAGAATTACAGGCCAATGAGACGGAGCCACTGCCTACTGGTACCTTGGCCATTTGGGCTTTGGCCCATGGCTGCCTCCACAGCAATCAAGCGAGCCCCCGGGGGCTATTGGAAAGGGGAGCAAGGGTCTTAGAGGAGGGCAGGGAAGAGGTTGGTGGCAGTCAACTCCTTGCTCGGCTTAGTATGGCCTCTAGCTCAGATAGTAGCAGCAGCTCTGAGAGTGCTGGCACTTCCTCAAGTTCCTCCTCCGCCAGCGAGTCAGAGTCCAGCTGGTCTAGTGAGGCAGATAGGAAGAAAAAGGAGAAGGCTGAAAAGGCCGAAAGGGTTAAGAAAGGGAAACAGAAAGAAAAAGAAAAGATACCGCGCCAAAGCGAGCAAAGGGAAAAGAGGCAATGGGAGGAGACAAAGGGTGTAGGGGCGGAAGCCTCTGCTCCCCTGCCACCTTACAATGACATGCCGCCTAAAGAAGAGGCAAAAAGGTGGGCTGATTTGCGTGAGGGAGGCATGTTATTTCCTGTTTTTGAAGACGCAAATCAACGAAGGTACCATGAAAACATAGATTTTAAACTAATAAAATGCTTAAGGAAGCTATCCAGGCATATGGACCACAGGCTGCCTATATCCTATCTTTATTAGACTCCATGTCCACAGGTGTCACCCTGGCTTACAATGATTGGACAAACATAGCCTAAGCCACCCTAACCAGAGGGCAGTATCTGATATGGAAGGCGGCCTGGCAGGAGCTCAGCCAAACCATGGCCCGAGAAAACCAGGCCGCTGGCAGGCCTCGAGCTCATTGGAATCTAAGTATGCTGACTGGCCAGGCGCAATTTGTGGGGAATCAGAACCAAGTAGGGTTCCCCCAGAGGTGAGGGGTGTTTCCCTAGCGGCCTGGATCAGCTGCTGCATGCGGAACTCATGGAACCGGGCTGCCACAGGTGTTTCTCATCCCCACGGCCAGGTCCTGCTGCTCAGCTCCAGGTGGATTCATTTCCTTAGTCTACGTCTCTCTGGGCAGCCGTTTCCACCTGGCTGGTCCCAGGTGCTGGGACTCAGCAGTGAGTGGTTAGGCCTGGTGCCTGGTCCTCTGGGGCTCTTGCTTCAGCGCATATACTTCCAACCAATTCAGACAATTTTGGGCACAGCTAGGAATAAAACACTCCACAGGCATCCCTTACAACCCACAAGGCCAAGGAATCATAGATCGCGCCCATAACACCCTCAAGTGTCAGCTAGAAAAACAAAAAGGGGGAGAAGAGACCCTGGGGCGAACTGAAAGGGAATGCCTGGCTATTGCCCTTTTTACTCTAAATTTTCTTTCCCTCGACATTCAGGGCCTCTCCGCGGCCGAATGCCATGCGGGTGTGGGGCCTCAAAGAGCTCATCCCCCAGTCCTTTGGAAGGACCTGGTGGCGGGGCTTTGGAAAGGCCCAGACCCAGTCCTAATCTGGAAGAGAGTTTGTTTTCCCACAGGACCAGGAGTCTCCTATTTGGGTCCCGGAATGCCTAGTGCACCTCGGCCCGTGGGCTGAGCGGACCGCCGACTGAAACTATGAGGAGTCTCGTCACCCTGTTGCTGATGACATCGGGAGCCCTCGGTCACCTCCGATGGGTGTGGGTAAGAGAGCCTCCAGGCCGTGGGGAATGATGCACCTTTCTTTCCCTCTATTTTCTCTTACTCCGGTTGTGTCTCAAAGTCAGGCGCTCCGGTAGACCACCCTTCTTTTACTTTTGTTGGAACGGGTCTGTCCCATCGGAAGGAATCCTTAACTGTTCTGTTGAGAATTGTTCCCTTAGTTCCTGCTGAATTTACTCGACAAATGCAGTCCTTGTCCGCATCCCTGCTTGGCTGCCGGTCCCCGTTGAAGCACCAGAAATAGCGATGTATCCGTACGTGTGCCATAAAAGAGACTTTGGGATAACCGCCGATGTTGTTGTCGCTGTCAGCACAGCTGTCACCACTGTAGCAGCCATGGGGTTCGCGATTGCTCAAACAGCGCTGACTGCAGCCACGGTGGACCATCTCACCGAAAAGACTGCGATGCTTTAAGTACAGCACAGGACCTTAGTATACACTTAGAAACAGGCATTTTGAACATCAATCAACAAACGACACTGCTACAAGAACAGATGGACATGCTGTGGGCACGTTTCCACTATTCCTGTGATGTGACCTACCCTCACGCCTGTATTATACACGTGCATGTACAAGCTTGTCTCAGGCCACTAGAGCCTTACAACAGATCATCACTGGGCCATGGAATCAACAGTTCTACAACCTCACCAAGCAGCTGCTTGACGATATCTGCAGCGTCAATGAGACATGGGTTCCCCCGGTACCTGGGACCTCCCTTTTTGCTACTCTGGGTCAGATGTTTCAGACCTGGGCTGGGACAATCTCACTGGGCCTTCTGCTACTTTTGGGGCCCATGGCCACCACACCAGCCTTGCGTTGGTATTGTCAAAACCAGCGCCAACATACTTGGCATCTGGCCTTTGCAGTGCATGCACTCAAGGCGGGCCAGTCTCCTCAGGTATGGCTCAGCATGCTGGACCGGTAGTCAGAGACGGGTAATGATGTCTCTTTGGGACAGCCAACCTAAGACAGGCGTGGAAGCATACCTCTTCCATGGCCCATGACGGGTAAGGCATACTCAAGAGAGATACAACCTAAGACAGTCACGGTCCCTATGAGCCTCTTAGAAAAACAAAAAGGGGGAGATGTGGCGGGCTGTGATGGCTGCTCCCCAAAGATGGCAGCTGGCAGGAAGCCAGAGACTGCTGCTTAATACGAACCAGCTGACCGCAGGCCTTATGTGGTATCACCCGTGCTCGGTGGGAGGGCCCCCATGGATCGCCTGTGCTCGGTGGGAGGGGCCTCCAGAGGAGAAGGTATATAAGCACCCGATGGGTGGTGGTGGTAATGTTAATAATAAAGCTCAAGCTTGCACTCCGTGGTTGCATCTCTCTGCGGGATCAGTGAGGGTCGCAACACTTACTCCAGCAAAGTTTGTAAATACATTAAGCATTCAAGTGTTAGAGGGACTTCCTTTACCCTTCTTGGAAAAGACTGACTTTGCCCTGCTTTACTTATTTGCCTGTTTTGCCACCATCATATTTAGTAAATGCATGGACCAGAGGAAAAGCACAGATTTCATTCACTCAAAAAATTTGCTAGTGTTCTATCTTATCAATCTATAAAAATCAACTGCATTTGCACAGAAAGATTTGACAATTCATTTAGCATTAACATAATTTGTCTTCCAATAATCAATTTATATTTTAGTTAAGATGTACCTCATCAGTTTAAAGGTTGGCCATCTGTACCTACTATTAATTTATGTTATAGTTCAATAACATGGAGAATGATGAGCTCACAGGTCAAGGTGGAGTTCAGTTTATTTCTTGCAGATAAAGGATCATAACTAATTTCACTGAACACTTTCATGAATTTATCAAAGTTAACAAAGGATTTATATTCAAATTATACATTTTTATTCCTTATGTCCGAATTATTTATCACTAACTTACAGTACAGAGAATTAATAAGCTTTAAAAGTTATTTAGAGATTATCATAAATATTGGCATATATGTGAAGTCAGATAATGGGAAAATTAGAAAAACTTAGCTCCTTCAAATTTAGCTGTAGTTACTTATCACATATTTCCTGGTTAATATGTAGATTATAATTGGGAAATTTCTAGGAAGATAAAGTAGAATTTTGTAACATTAATTAGATTAAAGCTGTAAAACTTTAAGCAGTAATTACAGATGCTACATTCTAGAAAGCAATAATCCACAGGTCAAAAGAAAAGAAGGTACTGAGGTAGGAGATTAGGGGCAAACCAAACTGAGTAGAGTGTGCCAGAGGTCATAAGCCCATGGCGAGCAGGTTATGTGAGATGTTTCCTCAAAAGATGGGACATGTGCAAAATACAGGCTCCAAAAGACTCCATAGTTAGGAGTCAGAGAGCAATATTTTCACTCCCTCATTTATAATCTAAAGCTGTTTTCAGGACCAGTCCCAAGGTGCTCTTTGCAATCCTCTCTTTGCTTGTGGGCACATCCAATCAGAAGACCTCCTTCCTGTTCTTTCATTTACATCTGCCAGGAAGCCATGTCTTTCCATAAGATAATTTATACATCCCATGAGTGAGTTTTTAACAGGATAAATATCCCAGTTCCTCATTTGCATGAAGGGAAAGCCAACCCAGAATTTCAGATATTAAATACTCCTTCCCCTTTATCCTGAGGACATTGTGAGCCTCTCCACCAGCCTGCTCTCACCATGTAGAGCTACCTGTTTGCTGACTTCAACAAACACACATCTTCACTATCTTTCATTTCAACTGGACTTTTTTTTTCAATTCTTTATTCAGGACAACAAAAGTCTGGAAAAAATACCCACAGGACTCACCACCAGAAACTGTAATACCCAGAGTTTGAAGAGATGTAGAAAATGGCCATAGATCATGAAATAAAAACTGCCTTAAAGGAGAATCAACTGAAAAAAATTGTAGGAGATCAAAGACTATGGAAATAAACTCCAACTCTGGGAATTTAAATAAAGCACAAAAAATCTGAAAAAGAGAGATAAGAAAAACTTAGCATGTTATAGATTGATTTTAAATACAACCAAACATATGTGAAAAACTAGAATTAAGAATGGGGTTTTTCTGTACCAATAAAATCAATTTTTTAAAAAAGATGGGGTTTTTCTAAAATGTTATCATTTTTATTCTTTATTATCTGGTAATAAAACAGAATAAATGGGCCTTATGTGTTGAGGAAGTTGTTAGATTCACGATAGAGTCACTATTTCAAACTTAGACAAGATGGAACCAGGGAAGTCTGTGAAGAATGGCCTCTGATACACAATTTGCCTAATTGCAGAAACCATCCCACAGACACTTAACATCAACATATGCCTGACAGTCTTACAGTCTCTGTCCAATAAAATAGCCTCCTATGCCTGTAAGACTAATTTTACTAACTGCGGTCACTCACTAGTTAAAACTTTCACACTCTCACTTGATGTCAACAGCACCAGTGACCTTTCAAAACACCATACAGCCTTTTTTCTTTCTCCAATGAAACTCAAACCTTTCCTTTTTTCACTGGACCCAGCAGAAGCCCTGGGTCCACCGAACATAGCAGAACCCATGGGAAGCTATTCTTTGTTATTCCCAAAATAAAACCTTAATATTTTTCATGGAGATTTATCTGTAAGTTTTTGCTTGACTGACAATGAACACTTAGGTACCAGCCAAAAGGTTTATGCTGGGATTTTATTCCCAGTAAATAAGGAGAACAAAAAAGTTACCATATATTGACAGTTGCAGTGACTGGAAAGAGTGTAAGACACAGGCATGAACTACAGAAAATTATGTTGGAAACCAGATCTATTCTTATCCGGCACTGGAAGATAGCTACTTGTGCGCTTCGGATTAATTACATCATCTCTGTCCCTGAGTTTCTTCACTAATAGCCAAAGGAATAGGTATAGAGGAAGTGTAATACTCCAAGCCCTTTCAATAAGTGTATTTGTTGCCACTGCAAGTAGTATGTGCCATATTGGCCGGTGTTAACATTTATTAACAAATACTGTTAATAGTTTCCAATATGACAGTTTTAAATGGATGTGTGTATTTGAAACAGTTAATACTTTTTGCCAGTGTATTTCTTGCATTTGAAAAATTCCCTGTGATATGTACTTCCATGTTGGAAATAGCTTATCATGTTTTATGGTATTTATGTTCGATAAGCCCAGGAAAATCACATCTTTTTAAAAATAGTTCCTCCCCTTTTGTTTTAATCATTCCCTGTTTATCCTCCCCTGCATCAACAAAATTCCACTTGTCTCATGAAGTTTTGTTTCTTCCTTCAAAACTAGGTTAATATTTTTTGAAGTATAGCCATTTTTTCACAGTTCTTTAAATCTCAAGTTTAAAAAAAAAAGACTTAGAAAAAGAAAGAAACTTGAAAGTCAAAGTATCAGGAATTAAGTGCCCATTTCCCTGATTATAAAATGGCAACAGATTGTACTTATTTCATTGGACAATTCTGAAGATTGAAAGTGTGTCCCTAGTAACTGTCTGTACACACTGGCCTTTTATTCTCTCTTTAACAGACAAATAGGCTTCAGTTCTAAATTCCGGATTATGTAGAAGTTCAGGAAATGACATATCCTAGTATCACCTTTCAGGTAGACACACCTCTTTCTTTCCGCGTTACCGTGTTTTCCGCAAATTTTCCATTGACCTCACCCTGTCGGGTCTGGAAAGGCTGAAGTCAAGTGAAACACCTTGTCTCTTTCTGTGCTAATTACTAGAGTTTTCTCATCA
>PVIC010016271.1:0-34137 GCA_004025085.1 Thryonomys swinderianus | reverse complement strand
GAGTTAACACAAAATCAGCCATCACACAGTACTTTCAAAAGCAGGGTTGCCCAATGGTGTGTTTTATAAATGAGGCACAGAGAAAGTAAATAATCTGTCTGAGGAAACCCAACAGAGAATTCTAGAAAGCTGTTGCTGAAAAAGAAAACACCAAACTTGTGATTAGAAGCTATAGTAGACTCTCAGTGTGCAAATTTCTCTCAATCTCATTTTTCTTGGAGTATAGATTATACTGGTTGCCTGTACTTACGATTTCAACTCATTCCTTAATTTCTCCCATGTCCCTTCCACCTCTATCCCTCCAAGGGACTGCTCTCTGTAAGGCACTCAAGCTTCTGTGCACCACACCGAAGCCCTGGTGCCTGAGTCTTAGCAGGACAGCAGCTTCCCTGGAGTCCAAACTTCCCTGTTCTTGTCTTGCTCTGCTCAGAAAACAACTCCCTGATCTCTGTGTGCCTCTTAACCCTTCTCAGAGGATCAACCCTACATCCCATTCACCCTCTCCCTGCTTCTCTGGCTCCTCTTTTCTCTCCTCTGCTGCACACACTGTTCTGGGGAGCACCCTCCCTCTGCATACCTTGAGCACAGCCATATCCCCCTTGATGGTCAGGGCCCAGGCCCAGCTTGCCTTCTTTGTCCCTAGTCCTGCCCAACACCTTCTGTGGCTTCAGCATCCAGATGAGAACACAACTAAAGCCAGTCTCTGAGATTCCTAATACGTAGCCCCCAATAACCAGGTCCTTCCCTACATTTTCCACCACTAAGGACCTTGGGCCTTTGTCCTGTGAATTGTGTCCCTTTTGCAATAACCAGTAACAGCCCCTTCTCTTGACCACACCTGATTCTTCAGCTTTCTTTACCCATCCCCCAGATCCCAGCTCTAATCCTGGCACATATATAATAGACCATGACATCCTAGACCCCCAAACCCATCCTCCCACTGTGTTCTCTAAGTACCAGCAATTCAGCTGTCTCACGTAGAGTTGTGCATGGCAACAGTTAATTCTCTCTCCTTCTTCCACATCCAGCAAACCCCCCAGTTCCAACACACTTGCTTTGCTTAGTATCAACCAGAGTTGGTCCTCTGTTCAGACCCCACCTTCTCTCACCTGGACTCTTCTCTCCAACAGTCTCCTGCTCATGCTCTCAGTACTTGCTTCCCTAACCCTCATCTGCAGCACTCAGCATGATCTTTCCAAAATTTAAGCCTGATCATGTGACCCAGTGCTAAAAATTCACCCAAACATCCTTATTCCTTAAAGATGACTGCATTTCCTAACACATTTCTAGGACATTTCTTATTGTACTTCCTCCTGCTCTGGGCATATCTCTTTACTGATGGTCTCTTTATACTGTCCACACATAATTATCAGTTCCTCAGATGTTCTGTGACCCTCTTGCCTTTGGATCTTAGCCTGGAATATAGATATAGATATATCTTTTTCTTAATTTTTTGGTGGTTCTGGGAAACCATGGGCTCAAGCAAACACTCTACCATAGAGCTACATCCTGAGCCCTTCCTAGTTTTTAAAAATTTCAGATGGTCTTCCTAAATTGCCTAGCATATCCTCAAACTTGTGATCCTCCTGTTTCAATTTCTTTGGTAGCTGGGAATGCAAATGTGTGCCACTATGCTTCACTTTCTACTTATTTTTAACCCAGATCTCATTACCTGACTATAGTGTTTAATATTATAACTGACTTAAGAGGTTTTCTGAGCCCTGACAGGGTTAGGTTCCCTGGTAGGTGCTCCTCTAGCCAAGCTGCATCCAGTCATGTCACAGTACTGAGTCTCTCTCCCCAGCTGGCACTCCGTGACAGATATGCCTTTGTTGCTCACTGTACAGTGTCCGCACTGTCTAACAATGCCAGTCTCTCAGGGTGTTCAACAAGTAACATGCCGAATAAATGAACACAAAGGTGAGTCTTACAGCTATCTTGTCCCCAGACTCACTTCCACTGTCTCCAGCCTGTGGATGGACAGAGGCCAGGAAGTCAAGAATTCCACCAGCAGCAAACTGAGTCTGTCCAGAGTGGACGTGGATCATCTGCTTTCTTCACAAGTGAGAACAGCAGAAAGAACGTGCACTAAGGGATCTGGATGCCTATATGCAAAACCTTATTCTATATCCTATCAGCTGTGCAATTTTGGCCCGACTCCTAACTGTATCCAAGTTTTAGTTTTCTCATCTCAGAAATCAGGACAAAAATACTATCTGCATAGGAGTGGGAGAAGTTAAGGTGGAAAGGCCTGGCAGATGGCACAGCAGTCAGTGGCACCTGGGCCCCTGAATCCAGAGCTACTTCTGCTTCTATCTTCCTCCCCACTGGCCAACTCCTTGCATCCAGGCACTTCCCACATCGCACCTCTTGAATCTCTCCTGCTCTCCCTTTCAGATGGTCTCCTCATGTAGACTCTCCTTGTCCTGTTCCTGGACTATGACAAAGGATCCGTGGGCTTTCTTGGTACTGGTTATTTCACCGCAAAGCTCTTCTTTCCAAATGACACCAGGCTGGGTGCTCTGAGAGACAGTTCACCACCATTCTCTGATCAAAATTCTTCAACTCCTCTCCAGTGGCTCAGCATTAAGCTTACAGGGTTCAGTCACATGACATTAAAGCCTTCCTGGACTCGCCTCCTTGGACTTCTGTCACATGATCTCATTCATCACTTTTACACACGCTGTTGCCTACTTTGTGTACCAGTACTTCCTATCCCTACCGACACCTCTGCTCAGGTTTCCTTAGGTGAGGCCACTCTGCTTCTAAGACCTCAAATCCAACACCATTCTTCTTCCAGCATCTGGCTCACCTGCTTTCATCTATGAATCATTGCTTGGTCCTCTTCCACAGATTAGTGTTTTACAAACTTCTGCCATGGTTCGTCTATCCCTCTCTCTCCTCCTCATGCGCCTCTATCTTTATTCCTATTTTACCTTGGCACAACACCTTAATCCAAGCTCTTCAAGGGCAGCATCAGGCCCTTGTCCACACTGTAATGCTCAGCAAAAGCACTGGGCCAGTAGTGGCCTGATATGCACAGCTTCAAAATCTGGCAGAGGAACAGCAATGTTGTGTGTCTCCAAGCCATCAGTTTAGCCTTCTGATGGCTCCTAGTACAGGGCTTGGCACTGAGCAACTCTCTACAAATAGCTCTATAGTAAAATTACCCACAAGGACCTCACTGCCAGCTATATAGGAGAGAAATCCTGTCCCTATGGAACATAACATGACAGGGGAGCTTTCTATCTCCCACATTCAGACACATGAGCAACTCAGGTAGGTACACTGTCTCCCCCAAGTGACACGGCTTCTGTCAATAACAAACACCACATAAAATGCTTAGGTTACCCAAAATTTCATGAGCACCTAATTTTTACATGTAAAAACTGAGTTATTCTTCAAAACAGTCTCCCGTGAAGAACATGGAGTTATTCTAACAATGTCCAAAACCTTTTACAATCTCACCTTCTATTTGGCCACTGTTGGTGGGGGTGGGCACTTATTATAGAATGAAAACCTTTCAACTGGCTCTAAACTATAAAATTTCAGAAATAAAGTATCTCTTCAGACTTAAAATAAGAAAAGATATTTTAAAATCTTTCATTTCCAAAATTCTATTGTGTAAGTTACTTCATAAACCACATTGATGATTCTTATCTCCCTACCAAACGCTACCTTAAAATGGGCTCCCGCACTGCCAAGCGTCCACCTCTATGGCAGGCCTGTCAGCCTGCAGTGCTGCCTCTTTGTGTGTCATTTCTCCCATTACACAGCGTCCTTCTGGAATGCCAGGCCCATGGCCTGCTAACTTCTGAGCCTGCAGTGCTTACTTTTGGGACAAACTGGTCACCCCCTGAATTCCAAGAATCACATCTGTGGTATATTATCCACCTTATTCATTATAAGTAAACTGACTTCTTTCTGTCCTCAAAGGACAGAGATTTCCACTACTATGGACAGGAAATGAAGATGGAAGACTCTTAAGGAATGGCAGGCAGGAAGGGCCCAACATGTCCCTGGCAGAGGTAGCATGATGGTGGTAAAACTGAAATTCTCCCAGCTAATATTCACTGTCACGTCTAATGTCTCTTGTCATGTAAGTTAAAGTATTAATCACATTATTTCAGAATTACACTTGACAGGCATGCTTGAGATAAATACCAATGAAGGGGGGGGTCACATTTTTAAAAGGACAAGTAAATATCTAGTTGAGTATTCAAACTTCCTCTGTGAAAAAGCCAAGAAGCCTGCCTGCTCAGCACTGTGTACCCTTCACCATTAGAGCGGACCCACTTATCTGTAACTTCAGTCTACTTAAACTGAATCCCAGAGTCTTCAGAAACCTATACACATCTTCCCAGGATTTAACAACATGAGCACATTTCATTTCCAGGAAAGCTCATTAGAAGTTGGTGACAGATCTGAAAAGCAGAGTTGTACATAAAATTACAGACATGACTCTCACATTTGAGCTTTCCCCATATACTGCAATAACTTTAAGAAATACCACATTACCATATCACAATCAAAGTTCTACAATCCAGAATATTCTGGAAAGTTCATCCTTCACCTGCGAGCTAACCAGTACTCCGTATTTCTAGCTGGATAACATTTTTGCTCAAGTATAAATTACTGAAAATATACATGAATGTTTTACCATTTTTTCAATTCAAATGAAGTATATGAAAGAAAAAAATAAACCGGGCATGGTGGTGCACAACTGTAGTTCTAGCACTGAGGAGGCTGGGGGCAGGAGGATCACAAATTTGAGCCTAGCCTGGACAACTTAGTGACTCAGAGAAAGAAACCCTGTCTCAAAATAAAAAGTAAAGGGGGCTGGGGATTTTGTTCAGTGGTTCCGGTATCTCCCCCTCACAAGCACAAGATCCTGAATTCAATCCCTGGTAACCACACACCACAATGCCAGGCGTGGTGGCTCTTGCCTGTAATCCCAGCACTCAGGAGGCAGAGGCAGAAGGACTGCTGTGAGTTCAAGGCCAGCCTGGGCTACACAGAGAGTTCAGAGACATTCTGAACTACAAAGTGAGATCCTGTCTCAATAAAATAAAACAAAAAATGAAACAAAACAAAATGAAATGAAAAGTAAAGAGAGAGGGAGAGAGGAAAGGAGTTAGCAGTTTGATGGTAAAGCCCTGGGTTCAAGATCCAGCACCAAAACAAAACCCAAAGTATTATTTCATCTTCTCTTAGTATTTCTAAAGGCAACACATTTCTTCCACTGAGAGAAGCAAGGCAAAAAGCTCACTTATTTTGTTAGAATATTCTACATTTCAAAGCGATCACTCTACCACTCCAAACTACACCCTCTGTAACACATTCTCATGAGAAAGGTGCTAAAAGGCTTACTGCTTAACTGAAGGATAAACAATGTGAATTATTCCAGTGACTGGCGCAAGAAGCTGATGCAGACCACTGGGTAAATTGGACATCTGTTCACATCCTCATCCATATTTTCCCTAGACGAGACGCATGCATTGTAACTAACAGGTGTCCATGATTTTGACAATAATCATATTCCTTCACACCCATGCCCTCTGTACATAGCCACATGCTGCCATCCTCTGACTGTGCCCAGTGGAAAGTAAACATTTTTTCACGAAAACGTAAAAGCAATAAAAGCAAAACTCCCTAGTTTTCGTACCAGTAGTGCCCTTGGTAACAAAAGGGGCAAAGACAGCAATGCAGAGATTACAATACTCTCAGACATAATTCAAGTGGAATTCTAAATGGACAAATGCATGTTATAAACTTTTTTCACAAGTGCCATGCATGCTTATGTTACTATTCATTCTGAGAGAGACAGATCATCAATGACCTTCTGGGTCACTGACTAGGGAGAAAGCTGACTATAAAAAAAGTGGGAGAAAAAAGGAGGGGCTTGCTTCCTTCCACCCCAGACCCCCTACTGCCTTGAATGAAAGAAGACAGATGGCAACCACCTTCCCCTTTAATTAGGAGGGGCGGCTCACAAGGGAACAGTACTGCTTGCTTGGCACCATCTTTAACAAGACCGTTTCGATGGCAATGTTCTCTCTCTGCTCACTCACCCTTGTTTAGAACTGCGCATGATCTTTAATTTCCCAACTTAAGCTCTGTAAATTTAACAGCAGAGAAAAACCAAAGCTCCAATCACATCATTATAGTACGGAAGACAGTTAAAGATGTTTGTTGAATTAGTAATTCTCAGACATGCACGGGAGGGCCCTGCAATGTTTCATATCAACGCCAGCCACCCCAACAGAGATCTATCACTACTGCTCTGGAGGAAAGGTGAATCCCTGTGACATGGGGGCTCTGATCTCGATCCACACAGCATCCACACTACACTCTAAGGAAGACTCCTGATTCTGCTTTCCAGTTCTGCACTACCATTGTGCCCCTCTTTCTGCAAAGTGTTATTATTCGTTGAAAATATCACAGTGCATGTTAAAATCAGTATATTTGATAAGAAACATCAATACAAGTCACAAAATTCTCTACACTTCTGTTTGTTGTCCGTTTTTAAAACCACAGGATTTTGCATTAAATATTTTGTATAACATCTGTGGAGACAAGACCAGCATGAAAACCAATACACAGGATGGACAGCAGGGGCCAAGTGTCAGATTTAGGCTGGTGAAACACTTTCTGTATAGGTGATGAAGTCTCCCACTTAGGTTCTACAGGCAAATGAACACATATCTCATAAACCTACAAGGCACAAACTTTCCAATGTTGAAGAAAGATCTCAGCCTCAGTTGTTAAGATTAGGTTCCTACACGTTTTATCATATCTTTACATTAAAATCTTGCCAAAATCATACATTTCCCTCAGCTCCTTTCCATTTTCTGCCAGGTTTTTAAGTTACAGCCTCCTGTCTGTGACCTCCTCCCACCTGCTTCCGGTATAGTTCCCACTTGGGAACCCTCTGTTTTCACACCAGGCCGGGGGAAATGCGCCCTTTCTGTGTCCAAATGGCAATCAGAACAGTGAAGTAGGGCTGTTTTGCTACATACCTCCTGGCCACATGACACAAAAACCCTTGTCTGTGTCACTGTCATTTACTTAACAGCAAAATTCTTGAACTGTATTTTTTAAAAAAGAACTTTCTGTTTTCCCTTGATACTGTAGTTGAATTTCTTCCTGTCTCTAAAACTCAGCATACCAGATATGGAGGAAGAGGGAGAAGATGAAAGGGGCAATTAGTTATTTAACAAATCCCATCTCCCACTTCCCAAAGAAGAGGGGACGGCGGGACTTGGCATTTGTCGGCTACCGAGTATCTAACTATATTAGCAAGAGAAAACATGAGGACAGACTAATAAAGAAACAAAACTTACTCTGCTTTCCAGCACTGTGAGCAGGTTGGACATGAGACAAGATGACAGCAATTTCTTCCTCAGGGCCCTGCTTTCGCTTTAAAAGCCGTGTGCACTCACACCCAGGTCTGCTGTGGAACTCCACAGCGCCTGCGCTGCCCAAGATGCCCCAAGTTCACAGTTCATCTCAGAGACACTTCTGAGGACCAGGAATCCCCAGGGCAGACTGAGACGACCTCAGGGCGCCACGTGGCACCACTGTTGTTGTTACTACACACACACACACACTCCCAGGACACCCACTTGTTACCCAGGGAACCTTGCAGCCAGCAGATAACTGCTCCTGCAAACAGCCAGAGACTCAAGCCTCTGGCATTCTCAGGTTCAAGGTTGGAAAACGCATTAAGACAAGCCACGCAGTCAGCAATATTCTGTGCCATTAACTGTCTTGTACTTAGATGCCTGTCCAAATAAGAACCAAAGGCACAAAAACCAAAGGAGTATTTTCCTCTCAGTTGTGACTGCTACGTGCCATTATTTGAAAGGACTGGGTCTCATCCTGCCTTCTAAAAGTGCATTTAGGAAGTCTTAGGTCAAAAGCAATTTTATTGCCTCTATGAAAAACCGGGAAAAGAAAACAAATATAATTCAGCTTAAAAATGTAATGATTACTAAATCTCATCTGGCTAATTTTTTTTAATCTGAAAAAAAGAACAACACACATATAAATTGGAAATTTGTTTTGAAAAATTACTTCATCCATGTACTGTCCAGCTCATAAAAACAAAGCTTATTCCAGCAAAATGGGACACTTTGACCTTGTTTACTGCAGTGTTTTGAAACCGCTGTCTCCTAAGTCCTGACATCACTGGCCGCGCATTAGCACCTTTACTGCTGTTGGCGGCACACACTGCTACCCGGATTCTCTCGCATTGCCCAGGGCTGAACAAATACCTGACGAAGCAGCAGGGGCAGTGGCGTTAGTATTGAACTCACAAAACTCACAGACTTTTTCTAAATGTCGCAGTTGCTCTGAATACTTTTATGGGAAAAGAAAAGCACCTGCATCTGATAGTTTATAAGTCCTAGTGTTCCCAGACCTAGTCCAGGCCATTCTCCCTTTTGACCCTCTCCTGCCCAAGAGAGGGCTTCCTTGTTCACCAATCGCCATATTGGCAAGAATTCCGGACACAGACCTTTTCTCACAGAAGAGCACGACCTACTTTCGGCCTATAAAGAAACCCCACTAACTTTTCTAGAGAATTTATTTTAGTATATTTTAGAGTCTCAGAAAACACTGCGTTAAGTTTAGTAAAGCCAAATTTATTTAGTTTTTCCTATCATGGAACCTGCTTTTGGTGGTACATGTGAGTAATGTATTTTTAAAGAAGTAATTTCTCTTCCTACAAATCTAACATGTTTGTCTTTTGCCTTCTCCAATTCATAAACTAAATGCATCAAAATTACAGTAAAGAATATGTATAACAGTGGATATCAAGTCTCAGTTACACCCGTAATTTTCCATAACTCAGTTCTTTAAATAAAACTCCATCCTGGTCTTAAAGTGATACTAAGATTGTACAGAATAATTAAAAACCCTAATTTAGTCTATTCAATACTAATTGATAACAATCTTGTTCCTTTTTTACCACTTACAAAACATCAAGTCCCTGAACTAAAAATCATCAAAATATAAAGAACATGAAATACGTATCTGAGCAATTTAGTCCTTGCTTGTCAGAATAAGTGAAAAGAAAAATACCCAGAGTTAATAAAATTAATTGTCAGGCTATAGAACTACTAAAAAGACCTTCCAAACGTCATGCTGTTACTATGACAACTTCAAAACTGCTTTGAGAAAATGTGACGGACTAGCAGATCTGTGATAAAATTGGTGTCATCCTGCCTGCTGGAAATTACCATTATTTATAACACACAGAAGAAAGGCTACATGGCATTTACCAATCTAAAATATCAAATCGTTACCTTCTGGGAGCTGCTGTACTCTTCGCTCTGAACATGAAAAGAGTGAAAAGTAAGTGGATCTCTCATACTCGGAACCATTTTGACCTCAGTTCTGCAACTGTACCACCCCGTGGTCTAACTAGTTGGTACATTATTTTTTATAATGAAAGCTAAGTCTGACTCAATCTGAAAGGGAAGCGATGAAAAAAAAAATTCCCTAACAGTTTCTCATCTGCAAACACAAACAGGAAAGTCCACACTCACCCTGATTCTTACGGGTTAATAATGAAACCGAAAAATAAAACAGCATTTTCTCTTTAAAATTCCTTGTCTTCAATATTCAGGCTGATTTACATTTTATGTAATCTTGATGGCTCAATCAGGAAGTAAGAATTTGTAGTGTGTGTGTGTGAGGGACGGGAGGAATCATGTGACCCACAGCAAAGAAAATTATGCCCTAGATTAGTACACGAAGAAAAATAAATCCAGCAGGAGTTTAAAAATAGTATCTTTGGTATATAACTAATTTATGAATATATTAAGGCCTTTGAGAAATAAGAATTTGTTTGGGAGCTCAAAAAAAATCCTCAAAACTGTTTTAAAAAACATTACAAGATCAAACTAGTACACAGTAAACAATTAAAAGTTTAATTACCAAAGGAACTACTTTCTTTGAAGAGCATATCTATCCAAGGCTTATGTTAAAGGCTATTTTTCAATATTGTTTGAAGGTCACCTAGTACCTAATATAATCAAACAAAACAGGTTGCAGATGTATAGAAATACTTATGCTTTCTTTAGTCCAAACTGCTGTGAGTTTCTGGAGCACAGAGAAAAAACTCCCCAAGTTTATCTAGACTACACTTAAATTCTATAGATTTCAAGAGGTCACTGTGTTGTACTGTAGCAAACATACTCATAAGAGGAAAATGTTGAAGCCACAGAAATGTTCATGGGAGATATGAAAGAATGCAATACAGGTCATAATTAACGTTTGAATTACCCTTTTGTGTTATATAAGTTATGATACGGACATCAGGCTATAGTCACTCACTCCAGGACTCAAAAAGTGGGAGATGGCTGGATGTGGTGGCTCACGCCTGTAATCCCAGCACTCGGGAGGCAGAGACAGGAGGATTGCTAGTTCGCAGTGGCTTGCCTGGGCTACATAGTGAGCTCAGGGCCAGCCTGAACTACAAAGTGAGACCCTGTCTCAAAAAAAAAAGGTGGGAGATGAAGTTTGAAGCACCTAAGTATAACAGATTGACTCAGAGATGGCTTTTGTATTACAAAAACTCCTTAAGATGTATACTTTGTGCTATTTTACTACAACAAATTAACAAACATACCTAAAGTTAGATTTAGCTAGTGGCTGTTTTATTTTCAAGACAAGTTCTGTTGCTAATATTTTAATAATAATTTATTAATATACATAATAAAATATTAGCATGACTGAGAGTAGGTATTTTTAGCTCTTCGTCATTAATTTACCATTTTAATACTTTGTACTTTTAAAAGCACTATTTGTATTTTTATTTCAAGCCTTACAAAAATTGTACTACGGCTCTCAGCTCGTGGAAGGGTAAAGGCAGAGACATGAACTAGTTCTAGAATTTGCTTGATTTTTAAGTAATTAATTCTTAAAAGAGGTAGCTGAAGGAAAGAAGAGATTATTAGGAAAAGCAAAAATCTTTTGGAAGCTAAGTATAGTAAATTAAAAATACTTAGGGAAAGTAAGACATATAAATTCTCCCAAGCTCGAGTATTGAATAACATTTGTCATCATCTTCCTAAACTTGATACAGCACTTGTGGGCTGAATTAAAGAGAAATGAACTAGTGCCCAAGAATTATCCCTAACGGATTTATAGTAAACCCAGCTCTCCCATGTACCTAAACTACAATTTATTTAGCATGAATGTGGGAGAATAAAGATTTCAATTCCCTCGTTAATTAAACCCAGAAACTGTGGAAGTTAAGGGACTCTGCTGTGTTACACCAACAGTTGGCTGACAGCTGAAATTAGATCCAAGATTTCTGACTTTCTGGCCTGGGGCTCTTCTCCACCAGGTTAGCAGTCTCATACCTATAACTGAGGCTCAAGTACCTGTCCAGAGAGTCAAGCTCTGTTACTTTTCTTGCTCATAAATAAAGACAAACACCGTCAAGACTTCAACAAGCACCTCGCTCGGGACCACCCAGCCCCAGCTCATCGGGCACTCTGGTCCTTCCCCTGCCTTTGCCCCTGGCTTCGGCCTTCCTGGCCCATGAGCCTTGCGGGAACAGACAGACTCTGGAGCAACAACTCCTCTGGGGGCCCAAGTGCCTCTCCTCACAGTGGCTCAGTCTCCCCAGCAGAATATTCACTAATGGAAGGAAAAGCCTTCATTTTGGTTCACCTCAACCTTGTACTGGTAATTTGAACAAACATAAGCACAAAATAATATGAAAGAAATTTCTCCTTCGTAGCATTCACCCAAAGTAATTCTGTGGAGATTAAAGAGTTAAATGTAAAAGAAAACAAAACTGAATGGGAAGGAAATATTTCTGAATGTGAGATGGGAAATAAAACTTTATAAAAAAGCAATGAAAAAAATAAAAGACAACACAACCTGAATATATCTGACTAAAGTATGAAATGTCTATTCCTCAAAAACTAGCAAATAAAATAGGCCTAAAGTAAAGTATTTGTAACAGGATAATATATTTATAGTATTTGTGAATATAAAAGATCCATTGTATTAACAGAAATCCACACAAAAAGTTAATAAGGAACAATACTGAATTTCACTAGCAAAAACCAAGGTTCCTTTTATTCATAAAATTCACAAATATGGACAATACAAAGAGTAAAACTATGAAGAAGACAATCATTATGGAAAACTAGCAATCAATCAATTTATCTTCCTAATCTATTTCTTAAAGTTGTAACACACTTTTATTTTGGAGATAGAATCTCACTATGTAGCCCACACTGGCACTGAATTTGTACTGATTCTCCTGCCTCAGCCTCCTGAGTGCTGGGATTATAGGTGTGCACCACCATACCTCACTTTAACATTATAACACATTTTTTTTTTAAACTGAAGTCTTTTTCTTTCTTTCTTGTTTATTGGAACATTGTTGGTATACATTATGATTACATTTACCACTGACAACTTGTACCTAATGCGTGATATGTCTTGATTATTTTATCTCCCTTTCTCCTACTTTTCCTTTAACCTATTTTTTCGCTGCACTAATATGCCATGAACAAATACTCTCTAAGGAAACAGTCAGATTGCAGGATGATATCTGCACAAGGAGCGAATTACAATAACAAAACTGGAGCCCACTTAAACTTCTAAAAGTGAAGGGAATCAGGGCATAAGCAAACTCATATGCTTAAATAATAGTTTTTGGAGGACATTTAATTACATATATTGGGAAGCACAGAATAGGTAAAAATACTAGATGCAAAATTACATATAAATATTGTTTGGGAAGAGAAGAAAGTATGCAAAAGAAGGAAGGAGAACCTAACTTCCAAGTGAGACTGAGAATGAACATATTAAAAAAGTGCATGAAGGAAGGGCCTGAATTTAGATTTTCCATTGTCCTTTATGCTATTGGGATGTTTGACACTTTCTGTAAGAAATGTTGCTCTTAAAATTGGAAAAAGGCTATTTAAGCTAATGAATATTTCATGGCTACATAAAATACCTAAATTATTTACAAAGACTTTTTAAAGACAAGGGCATGCTTTTATATCTCTAAAACATAAAATTTTACATTACAAAGACTATGAATCAAAATTTTAATTATAGTTCCCTTTATTTAGTGCTACTGCATAATTATTTTTATTCTATACCTCACAAGTTATTAATGATTGTCATGTTTCCACAGTAGGAAAAAAGCAAGAAACAATCTCACAATTATAGGACTGACACACGAAGAAACTGTTACTATTAACATCTGTACTTCAGAACACAGAATGTCGACAGCTCCAAGTGTCCCAGATGTGAAGAGAATTTTTCCCTAACTTAGGAGTCACTGGTCTTCCTTCAGAAAAGAACAGAAACTGGAGTATGTGTGGGATGTGGGGCCAGTCATATTTCTTGGCTGCCAAACTGCTTTCTGCATGAGCAGGTTTGTAAGTGTCCTGCTGAAACCTAAGAAGTCAATCACCTTACAGGTGGGCCCCAATTTAACATGGTCCTACTCATGATCTTTTCAACTTTATGATGGTGTGGAAACAATACATATTCAAAAGAGACCAGACTTGAAATTTTTATCTTTTTCTGGGCTAGCAATAGAGAGTCCAGTATTCTCTGGAGATGCTGGGTACTGCAGTTCCCTGTCAGCCAGGCAGCACATGATCACAGGGGAATGACAGGTACTCTCTAGTGTATGTGCTGCTAAGCTACGATGTTTGGTAGGTTCAGGACATTAAATGCATTCTCCACTAAAGGTATTTTTCAACTTTTGATAGGTTTATTCGGATGAATTATAATCCAATTATACATGCAGGGAGCATCTGACTAGAAAAAAATGGTCCAAAGGTCCTGGGGGGAAACAGTAAATGAACAAAAGAGGAAGGCAGGAGCCTATGAAAACAATAGAAGCACCAGGAGACTATGATGAAGGAGTGACTAAATCCAAAGAATTGAAGACAAGGACTCATACAAGTATTTGTACATCCAGTATTTCTAGAAGTACTATTGAAAATAGCCTAAAGGTGGATGTAACCCAAATGCCCATCAACAGATTAAAGGATTAAAAATGTATTTGTCAATCGTAACTTCCAATCACACGGAGTGGAGTACTACTCAGCCTTAAAAAGGAACTCTGTCAATGCGACAAACAGGAACCTTGAGGACATTATGCTACGTGAAGTAAACCACTCACCGAAAGACAAATGCTGTGTGATTCTGTAATTCTGTTTACATGAGATCAAATTCCACAGAATGGGGAAGTGGGATGGTGATTTCCAAGTGAACAGAGATGTGTTGTTTATCACTAAACTCTATATTTAAAATGGCTAAATGTTAAATTGTGTTACATATTTTAACACAATTACAAATAATATATTTTAAGTGAAGATATAGTTGATATAATATGGGTACAATCTACTTTTTGTGTGATTTTGGTGTTTTGAGAATAGGGTCTCACTATGTCAGCCAGGCTGGCCTTGAACGTGCATCGATCCTACTGTCTCCTGGATGCTGGCATTACAGATGTTTGCCATTATGCCTGCCTTGGTGTATTAGAAAGGAGAGGACAAGGAAGGGCAGTTTCAGAATTTTAAATCCTCAAAGCAGCATCTGATCTGGCAAAAAGCAAGCATGAAGATAATGGTGCAGGCGTCAGATGAGACATTATTCCTGATACGTGAAACTGGAAATGAGATTACAGAAATCAGTCCATACGTATAGACCAAAAGTGAAAAAAGCAAGGGACACTGTGTTTAAGGACAATACACCAGACTTCTGTGTGGTTTCTGAGACCCTCTCATTATAGCCAGCTTGAAGATTTCTCTACATCTAAGGAGAACCTATAAATCTCAGCAAGATCATCACCTAACAGAGGAAAACATAAGCACTGGGGAAACTCCAGGTGTCCCTCCCTGTCCACGTGATTTCCTGAGACTAGAGGACAAAGGCCCTTGGGGAAAGTGTAATCACCCGTGGGTGTCCGGAGTACCTTGGCCAGAAGGGCTCAGTTAAGTCAGCAGATGCATGCCTACCCAGTCTGGCTGGAGCAGGGTCCATTCAGTCCCAGGTACAAAAACCAGACAGGAAGAACCTGGAGGACAGACAGGTGTGAGGAAACAGAGGCAGCAAATAGAGGTGGTTCTTCTAAAAAAAGAGGTCGTGCCTGGAGGAATGAATGGAGATAACACTGAAGGGCTGTGCTTTTAAAAATCTAGAAGATGGGCCAGAAGGTTAGCTCAGTGGTTCCAGTGCCTGCCTCGCAAGCACAAAGTCCTGAATTCGATCCCTGGTAACCACATAAAATGCTGGGCATGGAGACTCACGCCCACCAGCCATCAATACCACATACCACAATGCCGGGCATGGTGGCTCACGCCTGTAATCCCAGCACTCAGGAGGCAGAGACAGGAGGATTGCTGAGTTTGAGGCTTGCCTGGGCTATATAGTGAGCTCAGGGCCAGCCTGAACTACAAAGCAAGACCCTGTCTCAAAAAAAAAAAAAAATGCAGAAGACTGGAGTAGGTCTCATTGTATACAGAAAAAGAGAAAAAGGTTAGAGAGGGATAGTCTCTGAGCAGTGAGACAGGATGTACTGGAGACCATCCCTGGCCTTGGACATGAGGGTAGATTCCCTGCCCCTGCAGCAGCAGCCAGAGAAAACAGGCAGGCAAGGCGGAGTGACACAGGAGAGCACTCCAGCCACACAGAGTATCTGTGGTGGGGAGTATGAGATGAAAGGTAGCTGTGTGTACAGACAGCTGCCGCAGAATAAAAAGTCACCCTGTCCCAAGGGATTTTCCTGCACAGCAAAGCCTGAATACCACACCCCCATGGTGTGTATGTCTGTGGTATTTACCAGACACTGAGCACGTTAAAAAAAACGCAGATTTAACTCAGTGGTTCTGGCGCCTGCCTCGCAAGTGCAAGGTCCTGAGTTCGATCCCCAGTAACCACATACACAACAATGCTTGGCGTGGTGACTCATGCCCACCAGCAATCAATACCACATACTGCAGTGCCGGGTGTGGTGGCTCATGCCTGTAATCCCAGCACTTGGGAGGCAGAGACAGGAAGATTGCTGAGTTCGAGGCTTGCCTGGGCTATATAGTGAGCTCAGGGCCAGCTTGAACTACAAAGTGAGACCCTGTCTCAAAAACAAAAAAAACAAAAAAAACCCACAGTCAGCTGGGCATGGTGGCTCACACCTGTAATCCCAGCACTTGGGAGGGAGAAGCAGGAGGATTGCTGAGTTCAAGGTTTGCCTGGGCTACATAGTGAACTCAGGACCAGTCTGAACTACAAAGTGAGACCATGTCTCAAAAAAAAAAAAAAAAAAAAAAAAGGAAAGAAAAGAAAACCCACAAAAAACACAGCCCTACTGAACAAGCCTCCTTGTGAGAAGTTTTATCTTCAGTACAGTAGGATCAGTGAATCAGCTGTCATTAGTAAAATCCGTTTCCCTTATGTAGTCATCACTTGTGTACCATGACTGTGACAGAACAATGGTCACCTTGTTACAGTGAGCCTCTCATTCTACAGTCACACACATTTGGTTGATTCATGAAACCACAACTTTATGGCTTCTCTGAAATCAGATCGCTTGTAACACACTAACAGAACCCCTGGTTTGATCAGAGCTGGGCATTGTCTCTGGGGTCATCACCCCTGCTCATTGGGAAGGAGTCCTTACTGTGAGGGTCCTGCTCATCCTGCCTGGCAGGGTGGTGCTGGAAGCTGACTGGGAAAGGCCTGTCCCAGCTACTTCTCCCAAACACGGCTTTCATGGCTGCTTTTGCCAGGAAACTGCTAGAGAGCAGAGAAAGGGGCCAGGAGCTGAGCACAACAATGCAAGTCCAAACACAGGCTGGGATGGTGGTATGTCAAGTGAGTGGTGTGTTTTTCTGGAGCGTGAGAAGATAGGAACCTGAAACGTATCTTTCTTGTAAAGTCCTTTCGTAAGGACGCAAGTAACTCCAGTAAGTAATAAAGTACTCTTGGTATTTTCGGAGTACATATCTCACAATGAGCTTGAAAGAATTTAATTCTGTATCATTTCAGGAGAGAATGAGCATTAACAGCGAAACCTAACCAGTTCAGGCAACTGGGGAAATGTTAATGTGCAGAGGAAGACAGATGAATCACTGCATAGCGAAACATACTTCTGCTCTGTATTCTTTCTTTTTTGCAGTACTAGGTATTAAACCCAGATTCTCAGGCATGCTAGGTAGGGCTCTAGTGGTAAACTACATCTTGGCCCTATTCTCTTAAAATAAAAAAAAAATTTTTTTGTCTGTGTGTGTTCTTTTATTTTAAAAGTAATACATTAATACCGATTGACACTTACCTAGCACTCTGAACCAGGCACAGCACCATGCCCCCTGCATGATTCAACTGAGCCCAGAAGCAGGCATTCATATTCTCCCCAGGAACGAGATTTCCAGAGACTAATTCCTTCCTCTCTGGCCAGCAGCAGTGCAATATACTCCAAGCCAGGCCGTCTAGTCCCATGTTCACAGGCCATGAAAACACCAACTCAACTTCTGCAATGTAGAATGCCAAAAAAGATAACCATCACTTACCCCACCTCTCTCCTCTGGTTTAGAGCTTGAATGTCCCTCAAAGGCCCCTAAAACCCTGGACTCCAGGGTGGTATTACTGGAAGATAGCAGAACTTTTAGGTTGGGCCCAGTGGGAGGTCTCTGTTCACTGGGCTGTGCTCTCGAAGGGCACTGTGGAATGCCAGTCCTGCCTCTTTCCCTCACTCCCTCCCTAGGGATGCAAGTGGGTTGCTATGCTGCGTGCTCCTGCCATGTGGGCTGCCTCCTCACCACATACCCAAAGTGAAGGCAGACAACTAGACACAAACTGGAGTCTCTAAATTTATCTCAAGTATTTTGTTACAAAAATGGAAAACACTAACAAAATAATTTGTGCATATCTTACTCTATTTTCATTTTTCTAAAAAGGAAGCTTTTAAAAGGTACAATATTTTATTATACGCAAGTTTTAAAATGCTACATACAAATAAGTAAATCTGTGGCCAAACCCCTGTAATAGTAGAAATTCTACCCACAGACAAGGTTTGCTTAAAATGAGAAAGTGTTTCTACATACAACATGGTTGTTATTAAAACTCTGTCCCATGAGCTTCTTTACATTATTAAAAATGTCTTTCTTGAGAGTGTATCTTTTGTCTGGCCTACATTTGATGAGTTCCAAATCCGTCTTTTTTTTTTTTTTTTTTTTTCTGTACTGGGGATCAAACTTGGGCCCTGTGCATCCAAGGTTGGCACGGTACCACCTGAGCTAAATCCCCAGCCCCTTAAATCCATCATTTTTTTAAAAATCTACAAAACTGAATTTAAAATGTTTTGTTTTCCTTGAAGTTGCCTCCAGGCTCAGGCTAGAATTCAGTTTTTATGGTATTATTTCTGTGCAGATGGAAATGTCACAGTTAGCCTGGGAATGCTTGAACTTCTAGAGGCCTCAGTAAGATCAGCTCTAAAAAACAAGTTTAAAAGATGGCCTTGTTACACACATCTTCTATCAGTGACCTCTAATGCAAATGTGCAATGATACATATGTCCAGGATGATACCCATCACTTGAAGCTTAGTAATGCTGACTAATGTAAGTTGTTATTTCCTAGACACAAGTGCCTGCCTCACGTGGTCTATGCAAATATTGTTTAGTATTCTTTCAAACAGGCCCACACACATGTGGAAAATCAATTTTCAACAAAGATGTCAAAGCAATTCAATGAGGAAAATAAAGTCTTTTCAATAAATCGTGTTAGGGAAAATGTGTGGGAAAAGAAGAATGTTGGGGGAAAAAAAGTAATGTTGACCTTTATCTTACCCCACATATTAACTGGAGGTAGATCACTAAGCAAAATATAAAAGCTGAAACTATAAGCTTCATACTCTTAAGAAGGCCATGATTATTTAGCAAATAAAAAATATTGATAGTATGGAAAAATTTTTTGATTTATCAAACTACCTGAAAACAAACCTCTCATCAAAAGGCACTTTTTAAAAACAATGTTGCGGACTGGAAAAATATAGCTGCATTATACATTCCTAACAAAAGATTGTTATTCAGAATATCCCAATTCAGAATATTCCATAACATGAATATTCCAATCAACAACAAGAGGGAAATCAGTTCAACTTAAATATAGGCAAAAGAAAAGAAAATCAGGAAAAAGATATTCATAAAAGAAAATGTACATGGTATTCCTTAAGAAAATGTAATTTTAAAAAAATCACAATGGGGCCGGAGGGTTAGCTCAGTGGTTCCGGCGCCGGCCTCGCAAGCGCAAAAACCTGAGTTTGATCCCCGGTAACCACATATAATGCTGGGCATGGAGACACGCCCACCAACAATCAACACCGCATACCACAATGCCGGACCTGGCGGCTCATGCCTGTAATCCTAGCACTCGGGAGGCAGAGACAGGAGGATTGCTGAGTTCGCGGCGGCTTGCCTGGGCACCGTAGTGAGCTCAGGGCCAGCCTGAACTGCAAAGCGAGACCCTGTCTCAAAAAAAAAAAAAAAAAAGAAAAAGAAAAAGAAAAAAAAATCACAATGAACTACTATTTCATATTAAGTAGAATGATTTAAATTAGAAAAGCCTACAATATATAAATGCTGCAAAGAGACTAGAGCACCTTGGACTCTCATGTATTGCTTCTTGGAATGGCAAGTGGTACTGTTATTTTGGGAAATGGCTTTAAAAATTTTTTTTTCTTTTTCCTGAGACAGGGTCTCACTTTGTAGCTCAGGCTGGCCCTTCGCTCACTATGCAGCCCAGGCAAGCCTTGGACTCAGCAATCCTCTGGCCTCTGCCTTCCGAATGCTGGGATTACAGGCATGAGCCATCATGCCTGGCACTGTTGTATGGGGTTACCGGGATTAAACCAGGGCCCTTGCACTGGCTAGGCAGTCACTGGAACCACTGACCTAAATCTGTGACCCTAAAAAATTTTTATAAAGGTAAAAAAAAAAATAGCCTTTTGTATGGCCCAGAAGGTAAGCTAGAATTTTTAAAAAGAGTGACTTTATTCATAGCAGCTAATATTCTCAACAGCCAAGAAAACAATCCAAATGTTTTATCACAAAGAGAATGGACTGACAAACTGGGTCTCTTCATACAGTGACTACTGATCAAACATAAAACTGTAGGTGGTCAGACAAGTTTATACTCTATGATTCCACCTGTAAGAAGCTCAGAAACAGAACTGCAATGAGAGAAACCAACAAGCTTTTGTTAGTGAGGGTGGGGAATGATGGATAGAAATGATGGGGTAGGACAATGAGCAAACCCAAGTGACTGATGTTTTTCATGAGAGTCCTCTTAAGATCTGGGTATATCTATGAGGTAAATTTTTCATCAGTGAAGAAGGAGGGCTGATGGGGCTTTCAGACTGGATTGTCCCACAGGTCTTCCCAAAGAATGTGAATTGATTCGTGCTCTTCAATCCCACCAAATGGAGACTATCTGAATTACTTCAGTTGAACAACTATCATGGCTGCCTGTTCTGAGGAAAAGGAAGAACTTGCTTGTTTTCCTCTCATAAGCAGTAAAAGCAAACCAAAAAGCGTGGTGTGTACTCCAAAGTCCTGCAGTCATAGAGGTTTCCTTTTATGCCCACCCATTTTCAAGAGACAACTGGCCACCTGCACTCAGATACATTCCTCATCTCCAGAAGTTTATAGGGAATATAATGGAGAAAGGACGTTTGGACAAGACAAGCATCAGAAACTGACTGATTCTATTTGTTCTAGCCAATACCAGAAATAAAATCAAGAGCATGCTCAGTTTTCCTGGAAGCTTTGTGCTCACAGTTCAGGACACTTCATTATTCCCCATACCTGTTTCCGACAGCATGGCCTCAGCATACAGCTCTTTGACTTAGAACTGACTAAACTACATAGTCCAGAATAGTAAACAACTTACAGGAGTAGGAGAAGTTGGATAATTCCAGCAATCCTCCTGCTGTGAAGCTAGGCTTATAAAAACATTATAGTGTATCCCATTTTTATTTGTCAGATCTGGCACTGAGCAATGAGTACCCTGAATTCAAAATGGCTATGAAAGGTAAATGTTTTGAATTTATTTTAGGACATCAATATAGCTACAACAGTGCAACTAAAGAGAGTTGTGTTCAGTTGTGTTCAGTGATGGAGACTATTTTGAAGGGGATTAATGGCATTGTCTTACACAAAACTCACCTTTGTAGTAAGATCAGGAACAGCTACCACTACTTTTCTAGATGGGAGAATATCAGGGATTTAACCCAGGGCCTTCACATTCAGCTACATCCCCAGTCCTTTTTTTTTAAACAGGATCTTGCCCACTATGTACCTCAGACAAGCCTCGAACTCAGCAATTCTCCTGCCTCTGCTTCCCGAGTGCTGGGATTACAAGTTTGAGCCACCAAGCCCAGCATTTGTGGGATGTGGTTCTGATTGCCGGTGGGCGTTGAGTCACCATGCCCAGTATTGTTGTATGTGGTTACCAAGGATTGAACCAGGGACCTTGCACTTGCTAGGCAGGCGCCTGAACCACTGAGTTAAATCTCTGGTCCCCCTAGTCCTTTCATAATTTTAATTTTGAAATAGGATCTAATTAATTTGCTAAGATGCCCAGGTGGGGCTCAAACTTATGTTTGTCCTGCCTCAGCCTCTAAGAATGCTGGGATTACAGGAGGAGGAGTATGCCACCATACCTGACTCTTTTATAGATTTAAAAGGACTAAGCTGGTTGTTTTACAACATGGAATTTTTCCAGCAACAAAGCTGAAAGAGCCTCTTCCTGAGTTCTGTGATTAATGACTTAATCTCTGTAGCAGGAGAGCATCATTCTAAGTAGTTAATAACAGTTGACTATTTTTTCCCAGTAAGGTTCTTCAGAGATATCGTTTTCCCAAGCCCCACAACGCACTTCATTCATTGTGCTTCACCTAATCCCTCCCCTGGCTAAGTGTCTGGTGCTGTAGCCTGGATCCCGAACGTCCCACAAAGGCTCATGTGTTGATGGCTTGGCGCCCAGCCCTAGTGGGACAGGGAGGTGGTAGAACCTTTAGGAGCTAGAGCCTAGTGAAAGGAAATTAGGGAGTTAGGGAATTGCCTTTGAAGGGACACTGGGACCTGGCCTTCTCTCCTCTAACTTCCTAGCCACAGGAAGCAAGAAGCTTCTTCACAGACACTTTCAACTACAATGTGCTGCTTTATAACAGGCCCTGAAACAACAGGGCAATAGACCATGGACTTCAAAACCTGCAGACCAATGTAAACCTTTTTTCTAATAAGGTGGTTATCTCAGGCATTTGTCATAGTAATGGGAGAATGGTTAACATACATGGCTGAAGTTTTTAATTTAAATATTGATATATACTTCCAACAATCAACCAATGAGAAGACTTCCAACTGTCAAGATAGTGGTCAGGCAGAGTATAGGTAAGATCCCATTACACTTACAGAAAAGCACACAAACCACTGTAATTTTTTTTTTAAGTCACAGCTTTCTATAAAGCATCTGGATGCCTGGTGGATGATGGAGGGAACCTGCCCAATGATCTGGGCAGGGGCAGGTACAGCCCAAGAGAACTTTCTGAGAGATGCTGCTGCTGGGAGGACACAGGTGACCTGGCTTGGTAGAACCCAAGGAACACTCTAGGTCTGCAGAAAGCAAGGACAGCATGGGACAGAAGAGCCAAGAAGGGCAGGAAGCACTCTGCACATCAATAATTATTCCTTCCATTCCCACTTCCTGGCCTTATAATAAAGATCAGACCTTATAAGATCCCCAAACAAAAATTAACAATAGGGGCTGAAGATTTAGCTTAGTGGTTCTGGTGACTGTCTAGCAAGCACAAGGTGCCTGGTTCAATCCTGGTAACCACATACCACAATACTGAGCATGGTGACTCATGCCCACTGGCAATCAGTACCACATACCACAGTGTTGGGCATGGTGGCTCACGCCTGTAATACCAGCATTTGGGAGGCAGAGGCAGAAGAAGGACTGCTGAGTTTGAAGCTTGACTAGGCTACTTAGTGAGCTCAGGGCCAGCCTGAACTACATAGTGAGACCCTGTCTCAAAAAAACAAAAAACAAAAGAAAACCAACAGCCAGATGCAGTGATATGTGTATCTACTTGGGAGGCTGAGGCAGGAGAATTGTAATTCCTGGCTGGCCTGCAGCAACTTAGTAAGACCCTGCCTCAAAATTTAAAAATAAGGGCCGGAGGGTTAGCTCAGTGGTTCCAGTGCCTGCCTCTCAAGCGCAAGGTCCTGAGTTCAATCCCCAGTAACCACAAACAATGCTGGGCATGGAGACTCACGCCCACCAACAATCGATACTGCGTACCACAGTGCTGGGCGTGGTGGCTCACGCCTGTAATCCCAGCACTCAGGAGGCAGAGACAGGAGGATTGCTGAGTTCAAGGCTTGCCTGGGCTACATAGTGAGCTCAGGGCCAGCCTGAACTACAAAGCGAGACCCTGTCTCCAAATTAAATAAATAAGTAAGAATAAAAATAAAATGGAATGGGGACATAGCTCAGTGATAGGACATTTACCTAGCATGTAAGAGGCCCAAGGTCTGACCTCTAGCACCACAAAAACTAAAAACAAAATGAAGACACTGAAAATAAAAAGGGAAATGATTCTCTAAAGGAATTAAATGATGTCTGACTAGTGTGTGAGAAGCCTCAACTCAAGCCCTCTTCACTGACACTCAGCAGTTCCCCAACATGGGGCTCTGCGAGGCCCAAGCCACCCAGGGCGATGCTGGCACCTGGTGAGAGGCACCAGCTCAGACAGCCTGAGTCAGCCGGAACGCAGCTTCACTTCAGCTGTGGATCAACAAGGATAAATACACATTTAAAAGGCCTCCAATGTGAAAAAGAAAAACCACAATAAGTAACAGGAAGATCTTGGAAACAGGAGAAAATTCAAGGGAAGAGTGATTTAAAAAAAAAAAAAAGCAAAACTTTTGAGTAACCCTAAAAATATTGTAGAATAACTATACGCAAACAACAAACAAGAGCTAGCCCCAAGAAAAAGGCTTACGAAATTAAAAATACAAGCTTCCAAAAGCAAGTTTTAGTATACACTAAGTGGATGTGAAGGTGCTCTGATTCCACAAGAATATTCTGATTATTTAATTTTGCCACACAAGACAGTACTTTTTACCCAGATGTGGTATATTTTACACTTTGTCAGAAGTCTGAAATGGCACAGTGATATAATGTCCCACTGTTCAAGAAAGCCCAAGTCTATTTTTAACTCCTCTGCTGGTTTGCAGTGCGATGTACAAACTTCCTTCAATACCTGTTTTCCTTTCCTACAGAAAGGGGGTGATCAAAGGTCATGTTTCTAGAGTAGCATATGAAGACTCCTGGAAAGTAATAATGTACACAGACATAATGTACACAGCTTGATGGGAAGACCTCAAAGTACTAAAACATATTAATCAGGCACATGTGAAAGTCTTGGTGGAAAACTTCATAAAACAGATAACCTTCCTCCCACCTAGGTGGCCTCCACACCATGCTTTATTAAAACAGACAGCCAGACTAGATCATTGGTTCAGACCCCACTAGTTCCACAGCCCTCTTTTTACAACAAAAAAGTTCATCATGCCCTAATTATTACTGTATTCTAAAATAAAACTCAGTGATAATATTAGTATATATACAGCTTCTAAAACATCAATACACTAAATGTAACATGAAGGAAAAACTATTTTCCAATATATAAGAAACCGATTTTCCAATATATAAATAATTTTTGGTCCACTTAACCATCCAGTGAAATAGATGCTTGTGATTTACTTGTATTTAAGAGAAAAAGAATCAAACTTTGCATGTTAACAAGTATGGAAAAAGAGATGAGATATAGGTGGTCAACAAAATGAAAATTTGTATATTCTGTGTATATTAAAGTCTAGTAGAAGGGTTGCATCTAGACTCAGAAAACAATAAACTGATTTTTCACCCCATAAATACCCAGCACTACAGATAAAAGTCATGCGGGATAAAGGGAAATTCTTTCTCTCTTTTCCACTTCAGGAAGTTCATAATCTCTGATTCTCTTCATTAAACACCCTTCACTGTACACCCCAAACACTCTCACGATTTCTACTATGTCCCCTAGAGGGAGGTCCTGTTTCTCTGAGAGCCCCAGCTAGAGATCTGCTGGAGTTTGACTCCAGCTTTCTTACTTCATGTCACTGAAGACCAAATTCTGAAGGACAAATCAGCAATGTTATCTAAGGAAAGCATTAATATGGAAAGTATCTGAAAAATTTAATTTAGTTAGGATGTACAGAATTAACTATAGCTATATTCAACATGACTTTCCCATTTTGAATTCACAATGATTAGTTCTTCCTTGCAGAATATGAAGTGGAAAGCTCTTTGAGTCTTTTATTTAGGTAACATAAAGTGACTGTACATTGAAAAATTTTAACATTCGTATCTGGTTAATTAATGGCAAAAGGGGAGTCTCACACACAACTCTACAATTCTCATTTCCTCAAAACAAGACTTAATGCATTCTTTTACATGTGGTCATTACAGGAAGAAGGGGGAGTCATTTACTGTAAATTTCTGATGCAATTCCACTACCTCTTTCAAAGAGAGAATTCAGCCGAGAAGCCTTAGTCACCTCTTCAAGAAAAATGCCACTGTGCTGAATGTACACTACTAAATCACATGCCCTAGGAGAAAAGATGAGCTGCTTCCACAATCAGAAAACAGAGAGAGACAGACAGACAGATAAGACAGATATAGGGACAAAGACAGACAGATGGACCAACTGACCGTACAGCTTCTTTGTCGTAATAGATTAGCAGTATATCTTAAAAATCTGGCCAGGAAAAAATCTGACAGGTATGTTGCAATCATTGTTGGTTAAACTTAAGTACACTTCCTAAAAATATAGGATCTCCGTTCTAAAACAAGAATCTATGCATAGTTAGTATCTCTGCAGTTGTGGCTGCTTAATTTTTAAAATTTTGGATACAGAAAGAAAAGGGAAATCTAATACTTTAAAATCTGAAACTGAAACTACATTTTGAAGAGGGTGTATTGCATGAAAAGGGTGAGGCAGTAGATAATTCTAACAAGCAGTTTGGACAGAAAAATATACAGTGAACGGTTCTGAGTTCTTCTTAAAGAAAGATCAGTTTACCTAAAATTTCATATCTACCCAAAGAAAAAATAGGGAGTGATATTCCCTGACTCTCCTTACCTAGGTTACCACGAATTCTTCTCAGAACCAGTCGCCCGGCACTCGTGTTTTACGGGTGAGTCAACGCAAAAGACCAACAGTCACAAAAGACTATACAGGCTGCTGTTAGAGCCTGAGATCCCCTTGCTGAGCAAGACCGTGCATGGTAATATATGTATTCTAAGCAAGCTATTGGCTAGGTGAAGGCACTGCGTGTGGAAGTGTGATTTGCCATCTTCAGGGTAAGCCTCTTGTAGCCCACCTCAGATATATGACGGATGCACTACACTTGAGAGAGTCAAAACTAGAGGGTTCGTTTTTCTGTGGTGTTTCCCTACGCCCGCAGAAACCACGATGAGAAGAAACCACAGTGAGATCTGACTCCTCCAGCAGGCAATGCCAATGAAAAGAAATTACTGCCGACACCAACAATCAAACAAATCTTGCTCCACTGCCAAAATCGTTGGTATTACAATGGCTACCTGGGAGTCAGATGTAGGTGTAGACATGGTGCGTGCATTTTTTTTTTTTAAGACAGGGTCTCGCTTTGTAGTTCATGCTGGCGCTGAGCTCACTATGTAGCCCAGGCAAGTCTCAAACTTAGTAATCCTCCTGCCTCTGCCTCCCGAGTGCTGGGATGACAGGCGTGAGCCACCACGCCCGGCATGGTGCGTGTATTTTTAAGCCAACAATTCTGAGCTATGGTTTCGGGGCTCCTTGTAGGTGGTCAGCTCAATCCACCAAGGAGTAGTAAAACTTGAAAAAAAGAAACTCAAACTTGGTGCTACACTAGTGATCCATCAGGGCATGAGAAAGACGAAGAGACCGACAGTGTAAGTGATCTTTCTATAGGTGGAGGTTTCCACCTGGGAGTCCTGGGACCACCTGCACTGGAATTACCTGACTAGACTCACGATCTCTGCGTACTAGAGCTTTTTAAACTAGTACTCCAGGTTGTTCTTATATACCTCCAAGTTTGAAGACTGCTTTTCCTGTTGATGGAGCTGAACAGCTCATTGTAGCTGCTCCCACCTTCCTTTATTATTCAATTATTTTGCCTCTGATTCCCTTTGAAATCAGGAGCATCAAGGACATTATCTGTCTCCTCAGGACAACTTGTAGTTCTAACTCCAGAAAAAAAGTGAGCCGTTCTTGGGCTGGGGATTTAGCTCATAAGCACAAGGGCCTGAGTTCGATCCCCGGCACCGCAAATATAGATAGATGATAGATAGATACACAGATAGATAAATAGACAGACAGATAGATAGATACTATAAAAAAAAAAGTGAATTGTTCTGTCACCTGATATTCCTCCCACCTCAGTTACCCCCAATCTATTGCTCCAAAAAGAGAGCCAAATTCAAGCCCAAAGAATCTGAAAATGCAGAGTCTGAACAGGAAAAGGTGTTATGGCCAGAAAATAAAAAGTATGTATGTGGCAAAAACAAAAGACAAAGTGAGGGGGAAGAACAATCATGCTTACTGGCTACTTACTAGTCCCCATCAAGCAACTACGGCATTGTCTTTGCCACTGATGTGAAAGGAAAAGCTAACTTGCCCAGCAGAATACAAGCACACAGGCTCAGGCATCCTGCCTCACAGTGAGACACAGGGCTGCCTTGTGCTCTCTAGGGAGGAGTCTCTTGACTCCACTGTGTACATACCTCCAGCTTCAGTGTCCTGGGAGCCTTGAAGAAGTTTCAACCATCAGATTAAGAAACATTCTATTTTAAATATGTTTGCATTTAAAATGACATTAACTTCCCACAGTTCCTATTCTTATTTCATTATTTCTTCTTTTAGTCAGCTTATTTCAGTCCAAAATGCCTGGGGAAAGTTCATTATTAAAATATAGACAGAAGGTGGGTAAAATTTAGTTCAAGTGGTACCATGGCTACCTTGGAAGCACAAGGGGTTGAGTTAAGTCCCTGGTATCACAAAACAAAACAAAACATAAAATAGAAAACATTTAGAACATCAAACATAAAAATAGATTTTCACTTTGACAACATGGTTTTATTTTTTTCTCCAGCATGTATGTTTCTAAAGAAACTTTCTGCCTAAAAGGAGGTTCACTCAGAAAATACTACTTATAAACAAGTTCTTCCAAATGTTCCTCTTCATTTCACGATAAGTTCCTCCAAATATACTGTGCTCCTTTCCCTTGCTGCAATCACTACTCTTGAGATTATCAGATATGGCATATGCAGTGAGGCTGTTCCAAAGCTGAACAACGAGGGAAGTGGACAAAAACCTTAGAAAGAAAGAGACTTACCTGAAATAAAGAAACATGGTAAGAGGATAATACGGAATTAACAATACCATGATCTGAAACAAGGGCAAGGAGAACAAGGGCCAACCAAAGGCAGGCAGGCAGTGTGACTGCCTACATGCATGGCCAGAACATGTGCAAAACAAGTGTCTACAATCTGGGAAGGCTCTGGGAGGTAAACCTGGTAAGAATTTGGCTGTCAGTCTTTCAAAGGAGAAGCTGTTTAGTCTGATTCAAGTGAACAGAACTCAGAGTCAGGATCTGGCTGGTCTCAGAAAACTAAAAGCAGTTAAGTTTCCAAATGCATTGTGCTGGCCAGAAAGGACCAATCCAAGCCTAGAGAAAGTGTAGAGGAAAGCAACAAACACTCTAGAGTGCTAACAATAAAGGCAGCCTTGTGTCCAACACATTTTATTTATTTATGGGGGAGCAGGTATCAGGATTTGAAAATTTTTATTGCTTTAAATTGCTTATGAAAACGATTATTAGATCCTAAGTTTTATGCATTTTTAATGTCACACATATGCCAAAAGTAAATCTCAAATAGAGTAATTTTTAGAAGACTTTTAAATGAAAACACAAACTTTGATCTTACAAAACGGATTGGAGATACTGTGGGGGGGGGGGGTGGTGCAGGTGAATTCCAGCTCAGCTGGCACAGGCAATTAGGAAAGAATAAAAAACAAGGATTTTGTAATTAAAGAGCCTCTTTGGCTCTTGACAATAGTCAAAATGGTCAAATGTGGTTCGTTTTCCGACTGCAAAATGACCCATCAGTGAACTGTTAAATAAATTCAGTGCAATACAAGTAGTATGTCTACAAAAAATAAGGAAAACAAAGTTTATCACATGTAGTATAACTACATATATGTTGTATATACTTTTTTACGATGTGACATAACCCTTTGTCAGTCACAGGAAAGAAATGGACTATTAGAAAAGATGAATTAAGAATTCTGTTTGAAATGAAGTGGATCATGAGGAGGTTTCATTTCACTTCGGGCTATGCCATAAATCTTTGGCTTGGAAACAAACCCACAAAGAAAGATGCATTTACACTACTAAGCAACAATTCTAAAGATATCACGCAAGTCATTATTTACTCAATCACTCACTTTACTGTCTATTCTCCCTGAGGTATTGTGGAGACAAGTGAAGTTTGAAAAAACAAAAAGCGAAGAAAGCCTAATTCCATTAAATGGGGTCATATAGTAAAAGCAAACACAATTTGAGTGCTTACTGTGTGTCTGAAAAGTGTTACAAGCACTTTACACATCATGAATTCACTTGAGGCTTGCAATCATCTCACAAAAGTAGATACCAACAGTATCTCTGTTTTACAGATAAAGAACCCAAGAAATTAAGTCAGATGCCCAAAAAGCAGAGCCAACTGAACCAGAAAGTCTGGATTCAGACCCGTGTGAGTGAATGAGTGAGTGAGTGAGTGAGTGAGTGAGTGAGTGAGTGTGTGTGTGTGTGTGTGTGTGTGTGTGTGTGTGTGTAAGAGAAAGAGAGACAGAGACAGAGACAGGAAGCTCTAAGATTAAAATCAGGCCTTGGCACATTAAGCAACTACTCTACCACTGAGTTACATCCCATGATGGTGCACAACTGACAGTGAGACTGGAGAAGGAAGGACATGAACCCATGAAGAAGTGCTACTGCCTGAGCCTTGCCACTGAGCCTGCTTTCCTTGACTTCTAATGTATAATTCAGTCTATGCAACAGGCACTTAGTCTTTTCCACCATGATCCCTGATGTGTACTGAACACGCTTCCCAGAAGTTTAGTTCAAATTTTATCTCTCTTCCCTGTGTAGAAAACATACAAGAATGCAATGAGTGGGCCCTTTCCTTGCTCTAAGAAGTCTCCTCTGCATTTAGGAATTAAAAGGAACTCACTCTGGTACTGGTGCTTGAGCTATGGGGTTGGCCAGTGACTTCTAACACCTCTTCAGGGTCTTATCTCCATGAGGCTGTGACAGTGCAACTAGGGTGATTTCTGTTAGCTTGGCCATGGAGAGCACTGACCCTTTTGAACCATCTTTGTCCCACAATTCTCATTTGTTCAAAGGAACCCAGACAGGATATTACACGGTGACAAGGGTACCATCACATCTCAGAAAGATACGGTAAAATGGTGCCCAAGACAGTTCTCCCATGTAATCTACCCACCTATCTTCAGGTTATATAACAGCCTTGGACTAGCACCTATATGGGTAATAATAAACAGAGATCAATGCTGAAGTTATGAGCATGCTTCCTTTCCTAAGAATCAAGTGCCTGAGTAAGAACTTTGCCTTTTACATGCTGTTTAGATGCTGAGTAAACACCACAAGTACTCTGCCTCTGATATAATGCAAGGTAAACTGGCCAGTGGAAATGAATCTTGGGACAAAAAGAATACCCTATTCAGGGCTTTGACCATTCTACCTTGGCCACATGACTTGAACTTTTTTTCCCATGAAAGCACCTTTTGGCCAAACAAACATAACATCTCTATATTTTTAACAAAATTATTAAAGTTATGTATAATCATGACTTGTATACTGTGACATGAAAAATTTTAGAGGAATTTAACATTCTTTCAAAATGAAATCCTATACTCAGTTAAGACAAAATCTGAGGGTTAAGCAGATTATAATAACACTTTACTATGCTTTGTTCATATATATATTACATACAGATCCATTCTGTAACTTATTAAAATTAAAACAATGAAGCCAGGTGTGGTGGCTCACGCCTGTAATCCTAGCACTTGGGAGGCAGAGACAGGAGGATTGCTGAGTTCAAGGCTTGCCTGGGCTACACAGTGAGCTCAGGGCCAGCCTGAACTACAAAGCAAGACCCTGTCTCAAAAAAAAAAAAAAAAAAAAAAAAAAAAGACAATGAAAATGTAATACTTCTTTTAACAAATAAGAATTAAGTCAAAATAAAATTTCCTATTGAACTACTACTTACTATAGACCAGTATCATCATCATACAAGAAGCAGGAAACAAGATTTTACTATCAGTTTATAAACTATTTATGTTATTTCTTTTAATAAACAGTTTAAACTATTTGTTTCTACCATGTAATTCCTCCTGTCTAAAACCAATACTTTTGATATGGGCTGAGCCACATACTCTGCGGTTTCAAAGAATAAAAGGATGAATCAGTTATGTACCAATCTAGTCAATCCACTTCTAAAAAACACAGTTTTTAGATAAAAGAGCAGTAATGTCTGCACTTAACAATATGACACACTTTTTACAAGTGGTATTAACATGCTGGGACTTTTTAAATGATAGATGTTCATTTTCCCTGCCCTATTTACCCCATTTCACTAGCTGTACTTGGGACCCTGCAAGTATTCATTTGCAAGACAGTGGCCAGAAGACAGTTGTACTTGGAAATGGGAACTGGATGGAAACAGAAAAAGGATGCTGAATGGCTTATATAGAGTGGGAATCAACTGTACAACTGTAGCCTCACCAAACACAGTTCACTAATATGACACATACATAGTTTCCATTAAAATTGCATCTGTATCAGTAAAAAACAACCTGGGAAATATGCTCCTGAGCAGCAGTATTTCGTTGGTTGAGTGGATCCTGCAGAGGACTCCCTAGAACACAGGAATTAGCAAGTTGCTTTCTGAGTTAAGTAAGGATACACAAAGCTGAGAAAGAGAAATTCTCAGGGAGCAACTACTCTTAGAGAAAAAAACTGGTCCAGGTAAAAAACCATCCCACAAAACCTTCCCTGTCACTAAGGCAGAGTGTGGGCTTCTGCCTTTCCTCTCTACCTGTACCTATGTCAAACTGCCTTCAAACTAGTATAGTGGGGGGAAAAAAACCATTTGGCTAAAATAAGTATGTTAGTATGTTTTTTAAAAATCACTTAACAAAAAAGACTGAGGTTTAACATTCAGTTTGGAAAATGACCAAGCTTTTACCTGAGTAAGTACTATCTACCTGTCAGTGTTAGTTCTGCCCTTTCATGTCTCTGTGCTTTCATCCACGCCTCATTTGCTTTAAGAGATTCAGTTTCCTTGAATATAGGTTGAAAAGCTTCAGATTAAAAATACTCTCACCTTCCTTCCAAATCCAAGTTTAAATGTACGAATATGTTATTTTCTCCCTCAAATATACTCAATGTAAATCTTATACTTGTTTCACTTAAAATTAAAACAGGAAGGAGGGGAGGGGAGGGGAGAGAAGGGATGGTAGCTATTTAGCAGCAGCATTCACTGCATTTCTGATCACACCTTGTAAAAGCACATACTTATAACCTCAGTTATGTGGGAAACTGAAGCAGGATGATCCCAAGTTTGAGGTCAGCCTGGGTAGGTGAGATTCTGTTTCAAAAGAATGCTTGAAAACAGAAAATAAAAAGGGCTGTGGATATAACTCAGTAGCAGAATGCTTACTGAGTAAGTGCAAAGCTCTAGGTTCAATCCCTTGTATCAGTGAATGAATGAATGAATGAATCAGTCAATAGCAGGCAAGTGAGTGAACAAAGGGCTTAAATGGATATTTCTCCAAAAAAAAAGATATATAAATGACCATCATTTACAAGAAAAAGTTCAGTACTTATGTTCAGGGAAATACAAATCAAAACTTTGATATCCCTTCAAACTGCTAATTATTACAAAAAATAGTGCAAGCAAGGAGGAAGAAAAATTGGAAACATTGTACACTATTAGAGAGAATGTAAAATGCAGTTCTGATGGAATGCAATATGGAGTTTTCTCAAAAAATTAAAAATAGGACTACCATATAATCCGGCACTTCCACCTCTACATATATTTTCTCTGAAGCACTGATGGGAGCATACCCAAATACTGGTGTAGACATCTGATTACATACACATTTCAAAAGAAATGGGAATTTTACTTGCACCATTCTCTCTCTTTCAAAAGACTAAACACTGGAGCACAAATTTCAAGTATTCGCTGAAAAACCTTTAAGGCCAAGTCAGCATGTCTGTAATCCCAGCACTTTGTGAGGCTGAGGCAGCAAGATTTCAAGTTTGAGCCCATCTTGAGTGATTAGCAAGAGCCTAAGATCCTAAACCTTAGCAATAGCCTAAAAAACATAAAAAACAGACTGGGGATGTAGCTCAGAGAAAGACCTTGGGTTTAATCTCTCGAATTAGAAAAAAAAAAAACCACCAATTTTTAATACCAAAATTATTAAAATAATCCTTCAAATTGAGGAAAATCTGAGTTGGTTTTATTCTGTTATAGTCTATTAGTATTTTCCCTGTATAGTTATCACAGATAATCAGCCATATAAAGCCAAAAGCTTCTTAAATATTGCTACAATATTATTTGGTGCCAATTAGCCTTAGATTCTGATAATTACTGTCATTGTTGGACTCTCAGCAGAACGGGTAATAATGCTCACTCATATACTAACTTTAGTTTTTTTGTATTACTATGCTCTCTTTAAAACTGAAATAACACCAGTACCTTCCATTAGGCATTCAACCAATGCTTTAAAATATAGGAGATAGCTGGGCGTGGTGGCTCACGCCTGTAGTCCCAGCGCTCGGGAGGCAGAGACAGGAGGATTGCTGAGTTCCAGGCTTGCCTGGGCTACCTAGTGAGCTCAGGGCCAGCCTGAACTACAAAGCAAGACCCTGTCTCAAAAAAAAACCAAAAC
>PVIC010016270.1:0-34174 GCA_004025085.1 Thryonomys swinderianus | reverse complement strand
AGAAATTAGATAATAAAGAGAAGAAAATAACAAAATGAAAATTATATTTATTCATTTAAAAGATTAATAAAATCAGTACAGCCCTGACAAATCTGATTCAAAACATAAAAAGAAATACAGGCCACAGATGTCTGGAATTAAAAAGGGGCCGTTAATATAGATCCTACAGACATGAAAGACAAAGGGAAGATAGGTAATACATACAAACATACACCATTTAAGTTTGAAAACTTAGATGAAACAGGCAAATTCCTAGGAAAGAATATAACAAAATGAATAAAATACAAAACCCTTTTAATAATTGTGTAACTATCAAATAATCCAATTCATAATTTGAAACTTTCTAATTTAAAAAAAAAAGTGTCAGTCCAGATGGCCAGAATTCATCAGAGAATTCTACCAAACATTTAAGGAAGAAATAATATGAATTTTACAAAACTTTTTCCAGAGAGTATATATAACTCATGAACAAGTTTGGTACTTAAACCAAACAAGGACTTTACAAGAAGACAAATTATAAACCAAAATCTGGGTGTGGTGGCTCACGCCTGTAATCCTAGCACTGAGGAGGCAGAGGCAGGAGGATTGCTGAGTTCAAGGCTTGTCTGGGCTACATAGTGAGCTCAGGGCCAGCCTGAACTACAAAGCCAGACCTTGTCTCAAAAAAAAAATATATATATATACATATATATGTGTATATATATATATATATACATATATATATATATGGGCCAATAAACACAAGTGCAAAAAAATTATTCAACCAAATCCAGCAATATTGGGAAAGATAATATATTGCAATATGTGGACTTATTCCAGGAATGACAAATTAGCTTAACATTTATCAATGTAACCTAACACATCAACAGAACAAAGAAAATCATAAACATCTTAATTGATGCAGAAAACATACTTGACAAAATTTAATGTCTATTTGTGATTTTACAAAGAACACTTGGCAAATTAGCAATTGAAGAGAACTTAATCTGCTAAAAGAAGCTATAAAAACCCAGTAAAATTACACTTAATGGTGAAACAGAAAGCTTGCCTTCTCTCATATTAGGAGTTCAACAAAGAGGGTTATTATTACCACTTCTATTTAATTATTACATAGGAGATCCTGGTAAAAACAGTGAAGAAAGAGAAAGAGAGATACATGACAAAAACTAGTAGTGAAGAAGTCAAACTGTTATTATTCTCAGATGATATGAGTGCTTACATGGGAAATCCCAACCACTCTATAGTTTAGAATTAATAATCAGGCTTAGCAAAGTTGCTGAATACAAGTTTTTTTTTAATTGAATTCTTTATTTACAGCTCAATTACATTTAACATTGGGGAATTTGTACCAGTATATGACATGAGTTAATTCTCATTTTTACCCATTGAATACAACTTTTTATGCAAAAATCTATTTTCTTTCTATGGTCTAACACTAAACAGAAAATATTTTTTTACAAAGATGTAACTTACCATAGCCCCACAAAATATCGTGGTAAATATAAGAAAAGACACACAAGACCCCCTTCACAGAAAGCTACAGAACACTATCAAGAGGCCCTAAGAAGACATTAACATATATGTTGGTGGATTAGAGATGCTCTTATTACAAAGATTTGTGACTAAGCAAGTTCAGTGAAATCCCAGCCAAATCCTAACCAGAGTTCCAAGGCTTCTACGAGGAGGATGTCAAGGACCTGGACTGCTACGACTTTGAACCGCTCCCCACCCTGCCGGAAGATGAGGTGAGCCCGGGGCCCACAGGAGGGATCCGGGGAAGAGCAGGGAAGGATGGCAGGCCCAGGCCCTGGCAGACCTTGGCTGGCCACGGGGGTTCCTGTCCTCAGGCTCCCCAGACCGCTGAAGTGCCACATACAGCAACAATGGGGATATCATAGCAGAAGTTCCCCCCACCCACTGTGGGGTCGGGTCCTGACTACAACTGTTGTCCAGACGAGTGGGTGTCTGCCTTTGCTGGGGACACTGAACTGTGGGGGAAAAAAAAGTATAAATTTTTGAAATTATTAAATATTTAATGTATTAAAATGAACGTATGGGGGCTGGAGATTTAGCTCAGTGGTTCCGGCGCCTGCCTCACAAGCACAAGGTCCTGAGTTCAATCCCAATAACCACATACAATGCTGGGAGTGGTGACTCACGCCCACTGGCAATCAATACCACATACCGCAATGCCAGGTGTGGGGGCTCACACCTGTCATCCCAGCACTCGGGAGGCAGAGACAGAAGGATTGCTGAGTTCGAGGCTTGCCTGGGCTCCATAGTGAGCTCAGGGCCAGCCTGAACTACAAAGCGAGACCCTGTCTCAAAAAAAAAAAAATGTACGTATGTATTTATTGTAGAGTGTGATGAGGGTGTCAGTAGACACTCTGAAATAAAAACATACTACAGTGAGATGAAATTCTGAGCAAAACTAAATTCCTAAAATGGAACTCAGGAGAAGATTCCTGACTTAGAGAAGACTATAGTTATGGATTTGGGAATGATCAATAATGATACTGGAACCACTTTCATATTTAGCGTCATGGGTACATTAACAAGAGTGACTAACAGTTTTATTTCAAAGTGTCAATATTTAGAGCACACCAAACATTACATTCTTTGCAATTATTTACATTTTAATTTTTAAAAACTTAAATGTTGAATTCCAAATGTACAACTGATCTGACAGCTTGTCAGATTTCTTTTTGAGAAAACAAGAGCTGAGGCTTTGAAGTCCCCTGCTCTAGCTGACTCCACGCACTGCCTGCTCAGACCAAGCACCGACTTCAGGCTCGAAGGCGTTGTCCTCATCTGGTGAAGTGAGGATTCCAGGAACAAGTATCGAAATGTGACAAGGGTCCAGTGACCAACACAAACAAGGAGCAGTGTCCACGGCTGGGCACCCAGGCACCTCTCGAGGACAGAGGTAGGCCAGGAGAACGCAGGTTCCTGGACAGGGAGGCAGCTCAGGCCAGGAAGACCAGAGGGGCAGAAGTGTGTATGCCAAAGGGCAGGTTTTTCAGGAAAGATGGACAATAAGTAGATCAACCAAAGAGTGTAAAAAGACCAGAATGCGCCTGTGCATGGCCTTGACCAGGGTCCTGACTATGCAGACTGGGTGCCTCTTCAGAATGCTTATAACACCTGGAAGAGGCCTGAGGAGGAATGTGTGCCAACTGGGCAGGGCAGAGGAACATAGCAGGCAAGAAGAGGCCCAGAGAGGCCAGACTGGAGAGGCTGTTCCATGGCCCGTCATGGAGTGGACATCCTGAGACCACCTGGACAGCCTGTTACCCACCTTGCTGTGACCCCAGTGATGGGAGGATAGGAAGTTCCCAGGACAAACCTCTCTCCTCTCAAGCTTCAGGCCCTCATCCAACATGCGATGAGCATCTGCTACACACAACGTACCAAGACAGGGGCCGATACCACAATTTCCCCTTGGAGCAAAGCTTGCTATGAATGCAATCCAGTCTGCTCAATAAAGCTAATGAAGCAGCCAGCTTGAAAAGCTTCGTTCACCCCACAGAACAGGCGAGACCAAAGACCACAGACATTTCAGGGGAAATAGCCAGTGGGGAAAGGAAGAGACGGCCTTGCTCCAGCCTAGGCCCTCTAGGGCCCCTCATCGGCCCTTCCCCAATTTTCCATGCCCCATCTCTTTGCAGAAGCAGCAGTGATATTTGACAAAGAAAGGAAGTGCCCAGTTCTTGGCTGCCACAGCCAAAGCTGACTCAGTCCATGTGTTCAATTTTAATCAAAATTACAATGCATTTTTTTTTCTGGAGCAAATAGTGCATCATTAGACCTGGAACACATGTGATGTTGACTATTCCCTAAATTATGGGGCTATCTCTGTCCTTCCTAGTTAGTCTCCAAGTCCTTCTAAACCCGGGACCCAGAAGCCCCTGTGAGGCCACCTGACAAAATTCAAAGCCTTTGCTCTGTGATTGTATCAGGCCCAAGTTCTCTCCCAAGCACGCACAGGCTGGGGCCAGATGAGAGGTGGCAGGGTCACATCCACTCCTCAGCTAAGGCGGCAGCCTCTCGGCCCTGCAGTGGGGAGACCTGAGGCCCAGGGCCCCGCTGTGCTGGCCTTGAGCTTCTGGACTCAAGCAATTCTCCAAGTACCCGGAAAAAATGCTGTGCCTTCCTGCGCCCAGCTTAGGGTCGCAGTTCAAACCAGGGGAGGCTTCCTGGCTGGGTGCGAGGACACTGCCCAACACCCACCTGCTCCTGGAGGAGGCCTCCTTCCAATTTTCTCCAAGTCCTGAACGCCTCTTATACCTGCCAGGCAGGGCTGGAGGCCACATCAACCTAACTCAAGGACCCAATGTTAGAAATTAGTAACCCTGCCCACATCGCACCCTCAGGCTGCATAGACCTACCCCAGCCCGCCTCCCTCATCCGAAGAGTGTCCATCAAGCGCCTACTGCGTGCCCGACCTGCTGGGGTCTGGACATAGGGCCAGGCACCCGGCGGAGCTGGAGATCTGACCCGCAGCTCTACTGTCCAAGATGCGCGTAAACCAGGCACCATCCGTTCTGTGGAAAGGAGTTGGGGGGGGGGGGGGCTTTGAGGAGCTAAGGAAAAGGCCCTTAGCTAGCTGTGAGGGACCCGCCCTGGCTCCAGCTAGTGCCAAGACTCACCCTAGCGCTGGGGAAAGCCTGGACCCCTGTCCCCTGCTAGCCCTGGGCGCAGCGGCAGCCCGGTCCGAAGCCCCACTCCTGGAGGCGGGGAGGGGAACCCCAGGTTAGCGGTGGCCGGTACTCTGGGCAGGGTTCAGCCCCTTCACCCCTGGTACCCAGGAGGACCCAGTCCCCAGCGTCTGCTTGCTCCCCAAAGTAGCTCCGCCCCGAACGGTCACGGGCAGCGCGGGCAGCGCCCGGTGCACCCAGGAGGCCCACGTCACCGAGGGCTCCCGCGAGGTCCCCAGGCGTCCCGCCGGCCAGCCGAAGTGACCGCCGGCCCTCGGGGCACCGCCCCCGGCCCCGCCCCAGGCGTCCCCCGCGCCGCCGCTCGGCGACACTGCGGCAGGCGGCGGGCGCGTTGCCATGGCGGCCGGGCGCGCGTAGCCGGCGGTGCCCAGCACGGCCAGGCGGGCGCAGAGGCGGCGGCCAGCTGGAGAGGGAACCTGCCGGGAGAGAGCACGGGGGAGGGGACCGCGAAGGGTGCGCGGCCGCGGCTGGAGCCCCAGCCTGCAGCGCAGGCCCCTACCGAGCGCGAGCCATGCAGGCCACGGACCCGGCCGCCGCGGGCTTCTACGAGGAGGATGTCAAGGACCTGGACTTCTACGACTTTGAACCGCTCCCCACCCTGCCGGAAGATGAGGTGAGCCCGGGGCCCACAGGACCCCTCCGGCTTCCAGGAGGGATCCGGGGAAGAGCAGGGAAGGATGGCAGGCCCAGGCCCTGGCAGACCTTGGCTGGCAGGTGGTAGCTAGCCACGGGGGTTCCTGTCCTCAGGCTCCCCAGGACCGCTGAAGTGCCGCATAGAGCAACAATGGGGGTATCATAGCAGAAGTTCCCCCCACCCGCTGTGGGGTCAGGTCCTGACTACAACTGTTGTCCAGACGAGTGGGTGTCTGCCTTTGCTGGGGACACTGAACTGTGGACCTCTCCCGGCAGTCTAGGCGCAGGAGCTGGAGGGCTAGAGCCGAGGACACCCCTGCCAGAGCTGAAGGTGCTCAGAGATCTGCCCAGGCTCTGAGGCAGCCCTCTCCCCACGAGGGAACAGAGAAGCAGGCCCCACTTAGTCCACAGTCTGGGGCTTGGGGTCAAAGGCTGGGTCCTGGAGTCCATGGCTGGGAATAAATGTGAAAGGAAGTCCCCAGAGGATACAGGGCTTCCTGTCCCTTACCAAGAATAGGAGGCTTTGGGGAAAGCCTTCCAAGCTGGGCCTCTGGGTCCCTGTGGAGGAATCAGGCATTCTGCAGCCTGTTGGGGACAGTGTGGTGCCAAAGATTCTTCACCAGCCCTTCTGGGCAGGCCTGGCCAGCTGGTGAGTGGAATTCACCCAGACCCTCCTGGGCCAGACATCCCATGGACGCAGTCCCCAGGCCCTGACTCCCCTGCCAGCCCCCGCCCACTTCCCTGAAGGAGTGGGCTCTGAAGGAACAAAGAGTCCATGGCTGCTGCCCAGCCATCCAGAGGCCTCTGGGCAGTGCAAGGGGGTGCCACTGTCCCCACCCCCAAGGTGGCCTGGATTTGGTGCAATTGAAGGTGGCAGAGAGGAGAGGCCAGGAAATAAATAAACCTTTGATCTCTCACTGGCTTTGATGGGAAAGAAAGGATGCCCTCAGCCCACCCGGAAGACAGGACACATTTCAGCAGATCTGCTAGATTTGCCTTCCAGTCACCATCGGAAGCAGATCTGAAAACATGGCTCTGCACACAGCACTTTTTTGTATCGGCTGCTGAGCTCTGAGAGGCTCCTCTGTGCCTGGCACACGAAGCGGAGCTGAGACCACAGCTAGTGGGAAGTGCCGTAGTTTGAACGTAAGCCTCACACCCAGAGAGAGGTCTGTGCTCTCCCGGGTCCCCGCACCGTCCGTTGTAGGAATGTCCCCAGTGTCCCTCTGGGTCGAAGCTGCTTCCACACGCACAGTTGCATGGAGGAGGGGTCTCTTTCTGTGACTGTGCCCAGGCCTCTAGTGGCATCCACTGGGGAGTTCAGGTGAGCCTCTCACCTGGGAAGGGGGCTCCACCTTCGCTCCTGTCCACAGCAGGGGCCCCTGGGCCGGCCTGGAGCCAAGATTGCACTCGATCTTGACCAAGAATGGATCTTAGGTTCAGACTTGGCACTTCCTGCACGTATTTGGCTTGGTTTATGTCACAAGATTTTACTCGATACCTGTCACAGTCTTTCGCCGACGGGCCGCATCGGCAAGCTGTCCCGTGTTGGGCGGAGAACGAGGCTGTGCCACCATCCTGGCGGCTGTGCTGGACGAGCCTCCAGGGAGGGCCTGAGTGGCCCAGGCCACGGCAGCTCCCAAGGAGGTGAGAGGCGCGCAGGACACAGGTCTTATCCTATGAATAGGGCATAAGAATTCACTCCAGTGAGGTCAGGGGGTGGAAACGCACAGACTTTCCAAGACCCTCTGGAGTAGTTCTTCTCCATTGTGACCCAAAAAAAAAAAAAAACCCAAGTGGGTACTGAACTCATGAAAAGTTGTTGGACCTTATTATAATCCAGAGAACGCAAAATATGCCCACTGTGAATACCTTGTCATGACCACCAGGGGGTGGTAGTAGGGAAGGTGGGCAGGCAGGTGCTGGCAAGACGGGCGAGACCCACCGGTCGGTGCTGTGTTGCTGCCGTAGCAATATGAATGGGAGCACGCTGCTGGAAAGCAGCTTCCTGCTCACTGGTGAGCCCAGGAACAGCACCCAGCATGGCGGTACTTTCACTCAGGCAGGCCCTGAAGACACAGGTTAATGGATGGACCACAGATATGTGAGAAGCCCTCAGCTGGAAACCACCCAGTGGTTTTTTTCTTTTGTTTTGTTTTGTTTTGTTTTGTTTTTGAGACAGAGTCTCGGGCTGGCCCTGAGCTCGCTATGTAGCCCAGGCAAGCCTCAAACTCAGCAATCCACTTGCCTCTGCCTCCCGAGTGCTGGGATGACAAGTGTGAGCCGCCACGCCTGGCACTGTGGTGCGTGGTGCTGATTGCTGGTGGGCCTGGAGATCTGTTTGTGTATGCCCGCAGCGTGACTTCGGTTTTGCATTGGCGGGTCTGCTTAGGACATTCCACAGCCGAAAAGTCAAATGGTCATACTGAAATGTGCCCAGTGACCTTGGGTTCTCTGCAACCCCAGCCCCAAGGCTCTCGGAGTGGGCAGGTTCTTCAAGGCATAGAAGCCTTTAAATGGGCTCCTACAGATAAAGGTCCCACCTTCTGGGACCCAGAAATGAGCTGAAGTGCGACTGCTCCTGAAGGCAGTTTACCCAGGGGGATTATCCTTCCTATATCCTGTATCCCCCAATTTTGAATTATACCCACACAGTTGCTCTTTCCTGCCGTGCACGGAACATGGCTTGGATGGCCCTGGGCAGCACCCCGGCAGCACCACGCTCGGGAGGTATAGGAGCAGGCTAGAGCGTGCCCGAGGAGCTGGGGCTGCACCTGGCAGATGGAGCCACCCGAGGCTGGCTGGCAATGTAAGGTCAAGCTGTGCTGACGAGAGTGGCCAGGCTACGGTGTAGCGAGCTGCGGTGCTGTGGTCTGTGTGGGGCCCTCGTGTGTGCTGCGCGTACGGGGTCCCCAGCAGGTGGGCCTCTGCCAAAGCCAAAGCTGCTTTACCACTGCGAGCACGTCACCCCGTCCCAAATGCTCGCTGTGGTTCATTAAGCCCACAGAGCCCACCTGGGCTGCCCACAAACAGGCTGAAACTGGACCAGCCTAGTGACGAGGCCGAGGGGCTCTTCGCAGGCAGGAACAGACCTACAGAGCGGGCTTCTGTCCGCAGGGCTGGCTGTGAGGAGTCTGCAGGAAGTGGGGGAGACGCGGACTAAGGCTGAGCAGCTGGCAAGCACTGCCCACATCCCTCCTGGCTTCTCATCTCTGTCCCTGGCACCTTAGCCAGAGCTCATCCCACACTCCCACCTGCCCTGCTGCAGCGTCCATGGATTTGGGAAGGGGGCGTCGTTCCTCACGCCGGGGTCAGAGCAGGGAGCCAGCAGGGGCAGCTGTAGGCTCTAGAGGGCAAGTGACCACGACGTGCAATACTGAGAGCTTGGGTCCTCAGTGATTGGCAGAAGGACTCACCAGGGCACCATGCGCTGGGTGCCACCCGGGGAAAGCAGATGTCAGGAGGCTGAGCTGGTCCCGTCGTGAAGGAGGATTTAGCCATGGCCAGCAGTGACTCAGGTGGTGCCTCACAGTTCACCCCGGTGCCACCCAGAGAAACGCTCAGGCTTCTGCTTCTCCACCGGGGATCTGGGGCCCGTAGGTAGCCAGCTGCCCTGAGGACTGGCTGGGGCTCCCAGCTCTCAGGGGTAACTTCGCCGAGAGCCACAGGCTGGCTGATGGGGCTCCCTTCTGGCTGCACCCTCGGCCACCAGAGCTGAGTGGGCAGCCTGCTGGCCAGCGTGAGCAGCGGCCAGCAGGGTCCTGGCAGGCCCTGCCGCGGGGTGGGGTGGGCTGGCTTCCTTTCCTCTGAATGTCTCAGACACATGGGGTCTGCAAGGGTTTGCCCCACTCGGCGCTTGCCTGTGTTTGCCTGCGTGTCTGTGGTAAACACATGTGCATATAGGTGTGTATGTACTGTGCTGTGCACTTTTGTAAAGTGCATGTATGAAGATATGTGTGCATATCCACATGTGTGTGCAGGTGTGGTACATGTGGATGCATGTGTGTACACCTCTTAAACTGGGTTTTGTAGGCACTGCTGGCGTCTCCAGGCTCCCCTGAGTTCTGAATTGTCTGGGCGGCACCTAGAGGTGCAGGACTGAGCCTGTATCAGGACAACTTTAATAGCTAAACAACCCCAAGAGCACCGTAGGGAGCGTCCCATCATAGAAAGAGCTAGAAGGTCTGGGGAAGTGACATCACTGGGCCACTCCCTGGGCTCTGAGAGGAAGTAGACGGGTAGACGTGCCAGGCAGATGGGGCAGCAGACCCAGACCCTGGCCAAGTTCTGCAGTGGGGATGATGACTCTGTAGACGTGCCAGGCAGATGGGGCAGCAGACCCAGACCCTGGCCAAGTTCTGCAGCGGGGATGATGACTCTGTTTGTCAGTTGGCTGGTTTAAGCCTCTGGGAACCCTTGCAGTACCAGCCTGGTCGCTGGACCTGGTCGCTCGGCGGTGCAGGCCAAGCGTCAAGGCTAGAGGAGGAGGTGGGGCCTGCCCCTCCCCTCACCCCACTCCTCCTGCTCCCACCGCTCTGAGGGTGTCCACCAGCCCCGGCCCACCTCCCTCAGAACCTCCCGCCTGCTCCTGTAAGAGGAACGGCGCACGGACACAGCGAGGGGCGCTGGTGTGCGCCTGAGTCCGAGTGCTTATGTGCATGTGTCAGCAAGTGTTTGTGCTTGTGAGTACGGGCGTGTGTGTCATGTACATTTGTGCTCATGAGCGTGTGTGCTAGGTATAAATGTGGGAGAGTGTGTGTGTATATGAGTGCATGCATGTGTGTGAGAAAGTGTGGTAATGTAGTATTGTGCAGTGTGGGTGGGTGTGGGCATATGAATAGGGGTGTACACATCGAAACAAGAGAGAAGGACTGGTTGTTTGTGGTGTGTGCTTTTCACATAAAAGTGGTTGTGCCAGGAGCTTAGCTCAAGTGATACCGCATCTACCTTGGAAGCACAAGGATCTGAGTTCAATCCTCGGTACCACAAAACACACACACACAAAACAGTGGCTGATGCCAGATGTGGTGGTGCGTACCTGTGATCCCAACACTTGGAAGGCTAAGGCAGGAAGACTGCTGTTAGTTCGAGAACAACCTGGATTGTACAGTGAGTTTAAGTCTACCCTGAACTACATACACAGTGAGACACTGTTCAAAAACACAAAACAAAAAAGAATAGTTGTTATTCTTGTTGTGTGAGGTTGTGTACATGTTTGAGGACATGTGAAAATGTGGGCACATTGAGAATGTATGCAGGCCTGTGGGTGGGAGTCTTGGTATTTAGTATGTGCACATGGGAAAGTGTGTATATTGACATGTCATTGTGTGCACACATAGAAAGTACGTGTTTCTGTGTGTGCACATATGTATAGGTAGGAATGTGGGAAATGGATCCATATACATATATGAATTGCATGTGTGGTGGGCAGACACATACACATGTGTATGAGTGGTCCTCTGTCACGTGGGTGCACGCATGGGTATTGGTATTGAACATCTCCGAGACACCGAGCCCATTTGGGTGCCTGCGGTGAGCCAGGCTGGCAAGCAGACAGGCTGGGCTCTGTCCTCCCTGGGAGCTGCTGGCAGCTAGAGCCTGGCAGCTCCACAACCGTGTCGTACATGTGTGATTGGATGGCATGCGACTGTGTCACAGGGTTATGCCACATTAGCCAAATGGAGGATTCCTGCGCGCGGATACCTGTCACCCCGGGCACTTAGGACTTACCTGTCCACAGCCTTAGCGCTCTGGCCAGCTGGGAGCCTGCAGGGTCGGGGTGTCCCTAAGCTGGTGAGCAGCTGCACGTACTTTCTCAGACTCCAGCTGCCTCGGGAAGGCTGGCCCCATCACCGGCCGCAGAGCACACCTGCTCCGGGCAGCTCACCGCTGTTACGCCAAACGCTCAACGGCTCTGACGCCCAGGGAACAGCAGGACGAATGGTTTTAGAAGACCTGCCTAAAGCTCTTTCCTTGCTCCACAAGGCTGCTTCTCCAGAGGCTCGGTCTCAGTTCGGGGTACAGGGCCCTCCCTCAGAGGGCTCAGGGGGCTCACAATGACACGTATTTTGGCAGGAGAACGTGTCCCTGGCTGACATCCTCTCCCTGCGGGACAGCGGCCTGAGCGAGCAGGAGGCCTGGGCTGTGTGCCTGGAGTGCAGCCTGGCCATGCGGAGCGTTGCCCACTCCGCCATCTTCCAGACCCTGTGCATCACACCTGACACTCTGGCCTTCAACACCATCGGAAACGTGTGCTTCATGGAGCAGCTCAGCGGTGAGGCCCGAGGGTGGTGTGTCTAGGGTGGAAGCCTGCCCCCAGGCACCTGAGCGGACACAGGCTCCCTGGCCCCCGGCACCTCCCTCTCAGGGGGCTAAGCTGACAGACATGATTTTCCGAGATGCCACCCTTCAGTTCTCCTTCTTTTGGGAAGCCAGACAAAATATTTCTCTTCTTCCCTTTGAAGTCAGTGTCCCACCTTTACAGGGAAGGCAGCCATTTCTCTTTTTAACTGCTGACTCCCGAGACACTTAAAACCATCCTCTGGGCTGCCTGGTCCACAGGGAGGAGATGGAGGGGAGGTCCCGGCTCCGAGGACCAGGGTCATCCTTCCTGGCCCTGCATAGAGGACCTGAGGGGCTGAGCTCTGGGTGGTAGTTTGCTGTCCTCTCTGATTCTTAGTGGATGCAATCAAAGCGCCTTCTTTCTTCTTCTCCAAGATGACCCCGAGGGCGCCTTCGTCCCCCCAGAGTTCGACCTGACTGGGAACACGTTTGAGGTAAGAGCTGGGGAAGGCGAAGCCCCAAGTCCCTCCCTCCTCGCCTGTCCCTTCCTGGTTACCTGCTTCCTTTGGCTGCTGCAGCGGTGGCTCTGAGCCGCCTTTCAGTGTGCCGCACTGTCCCAGCGGGGGCTGTCCTTGGAACCCCCGCCTTTGTCCTCAGTGTCAGCTTGAGCAGAGCTCCGTGTGTGAGAGAAGTGGCCTTGGACGCTGAAGGTAATTTCATTCAGGCCCCTGCAATATTACATCATATGGCTTCCGAAACCTCACTGTCTGCCCCTGGAGAAGGAAAGTGCAAAAGGCAGATGACATCTCAGTACTGTTACAAAAACGGTTCTGAGCTCGTGAACCACAGAGTGGAGAAAGTGCCCTCAGGTATCCTCTGATGAAAGAGAATTTCTCAGTCTTCATGTGGTCCTATCAATCAGTGTTTCCTTTGTAAGTGTAGACTGTGACTGTTCCCCGTGGTGGTGTGATGTCTTCAGACTTCCCCAGCTCAAGGTCAACAGATACACACTGATATTTGCCACCAAGAGTTTTAAAGTTCCGTTCTTCATATTTGATTTACCTGAGGCTGATTTTTTTCCTCGGTTTTAAAAAGAGTAACTGACAGAAAAAAATTGGCCCATTTACACACACACACAGTGATATTCAGATATACATACACATTACGAAATGACTAAATCAATTAACAGGGATCGTTTTCATCCTTCTCTGTGTCGATAGTCTTCTTCCTGACTCTGTTTATTGGCTGGCCCCAGAGCTGCCTCTCCTGTGTGCCCAGGCTGAACAGAGACAGGAAACTTCTGTGAGCGCCCTTTTTTTTGTTTGTTTTTTTTTTGAGACAGGGTCTTGCTTTGTAGTTCAGGCTGGCCCTGAGCTCTGCATAGCCCAGGCAAGCCTCGAACTCAGCAATCCTCCTGCCTCTGCCTCCCAAGTGCTGGGATTACAGGCGTGAGCCACCACACCCAGTACTGTGCTACATGGCACTGATTGCTGGTAGCCATGAGTCACTACACCCCGGTATTGTTGTATGTGGTTACCAGAATCGAACTCAGGACCTTGAGCTTGCTAGGCAGGCGCCGGAACCACTGAGCTCAGTCTCCGGCCCAAGAAGAGCACTATTTTAATCACCTGTTCCTAGTGAGCTCTGCCACATATGCAAGTGACCTGACTATCCCTAACCTGCATCCATGTTTTAGAATCAATGTATCATATTTGTTGAAAAGTTCTGTTGGGACCTTGTCTAGAATGGCCCTCATCTATAGGTCAATTTGGAGAAAATTTACATCTTTATAAGGTATGAACTTCTTCTGATACTTCCTCACTTCCTGTGGTCCTCTTTAACATCTCTTAATACCACTTTAAATTCTTTACCATGTCTGGGATATCTTTTTTTTTTTTTTTTTTTTTTTTTTGGGAGACAGGGTCTTGCTTTGTAGCTCAGGCTGGCCCTGAGCTCACTATGGTACCCAGGCAAGCTGCTGCGAACTCAGCAATCCTCCTGTCTCTGCCTCCTGAGTGCTGGGATTACAGGCGTGAGCTACCACGCCCAGCATTATATGTGGTAACCGGGGATCGAACTCAGGTCCTTACGCTTGCGAGGCAGGCGCCGGAACCACTGAGCTAACCCTCCGACCCTGTCTGGGATATCTTTTACGAGATTTGTTCTCAGGAATTATAATTTATTAATTATTTCTAAAATTGACGATCATCTTTTTAATTTGTTTTCTGCTTGTCTATTGCTAGCGAAATGCAGTTCGTGTTAATGTCCAACCATCTTGTAAAATCTTGATATTTCTAGTAACTTAGAGATTCTTTCAGTATTTTTTTTCTCTTTAACTGACTCAATCACTGACAAAAAACCAACAGTGACTCACACCCACCAGCAATCCGTATCACACTCCACAGTGCCGGGCGTGATGGCTCACGCCTCTAATCCCAGCACTCGGAAGGCAGAGGCAGGAGGATTGCTGAGTTCCAGGTTTGCCTGGGCTACATAGTGAGCTCAAGGCCAGCCTGAACTACAAAGCGACACCCTGTCTCAATATATATATTTCTAATTACTTTTAATTTTTACGAGCCACAAGACTAACCTGTTTGGAATTCTTATTGCATGAGCTTTTTAGTAAACTACAGCAGATTAAAAACAGGTACATTAAAAGGGCTGGCTGCAAAGGATACCCTCTCCCCTGCCATGGTCTGTGTGGGTTGGCCCCTCCTCCACTGACCAGGAATTTGCATTCCTCTTTCATTTCAATCATCAGTCTTACCAGAGGTAATATTGTTCCTTTCTTTCAGAGTGCCCTCTGCACTGTGTGGTGTTCCCTGGAACATCTGTATATTCTTTTCCATTGATTCTTGGTTTTTTATTCTCTCTTTACTTTCTTTAGGTTTAGTGTCTTTTCCTTTTCTAACTTGAGTTGCAGGCTCAAATCATTCATTTTTAGCTGTTCTTCCTTTCTAATAACATTGTCAATACTTTCAGCTATGAATTTCCCGCAGCATGTGAGTTTTGCTTCATCCTGTGAGCTTTGCCACATCATGCTCGGTTCTAAATTTTTTTTTTTTTTTTTTGAGACAGGGTCTCGCTTTGAAGTTCAGGCTGGCTTTGAGCTCACTCTGTAGCCCAGGCAAGCCTCGAACTCAGCAATCCTCCTGTCTCTGCCTCCCGAGTGCTGGCTAAATATTTTTTTAAATTTTCCACTGAAATTTCTTCTTTAGCCATGTGATGGGTTGGCATTTTCTTCGTTTGTGTGTGTGTGTGTGATTTTACTGGGACTCAAACCCACAAACAACAACCACTGAGCAACAATTCCAACCCCCTTTTTTTGAAACAGGGTCTTTCTAAGTTGCTTAGGTGGAATTTAAACTTACGATCCTCCTCCCTCAGCCTTCTTCCTTGTTGGAATTACCAGCATGCGCTACTCGGCCTGGCTGGTGTTGTTCCTTTCTACTGAGATGCACACATGTCCCAAGCACACACCCCTGTACACAGCTTCCAGATGGATTCAGAATGTGGCCATTCTGGCACATGACCCCCGGCAGCCCCGAGGGTGACATGCAGACAGCACAGAGCAGAGACCAGGGTTTCGTCCTGTTTTGTGCTTTCTATGGACGGACTCGAGCGGCGCTGACCTGAGCTGGCTCCTTCTGCCCAGTGTTGTGCAGTCTGTCATGCAGATGCGGTCATGTGAGCCCTCGTTCCCAACAATCGTTCTTGTTTCTGAACACGCTGACTTTTTGGTCTTTGTCCTTCTCCCTGTGACCTCTGACTCCGTCCAGTGGTGAGTGGAAGTGATGTCTCCAGCCCTGTTGTGCGCAGTTCGTTGAGACTCTCTTTGTTTTGAAGTTTGTGTTCGCTGATTGGGACGCGGGTTTCTCTGTCCGACTCCAGCCCATTGGTTGTGTTGTTTTTATCTTCTGTGGCATTTTATTCCATCTCATTTATTTTATTGGCCATTCACCTACTAACCATCGAGGTAAGAGCATTGAAATGCCTGGCTCTGCCGATGGGCGGGTGCTGTTCTCCCTGTAGAGGCCGCTGTGTTCCTTCATTTGCGGAGGAGCTGAGCGCCTGGAAGGAGCGATAGGAGTCTAAATTCCATGGGAATTTCCTGGGAGTCGGGTGGAAGGACAGGTGATCCAGACACAAGACAGCAGTGTAGACAGCCAGGTTGGATGTAGGAGGCCGATGGGGCCGTGATAGGTAAGAGGACCTGTCTCCATGCTTCAGAATAATCACACTCTGTGGCTTTCTCTTCTGCAAGGCGCCTCAGTTCCCAGAGTTCTGACAGGTGATTTTCCTGTCACTCTAACCACAGATCAAGAGGGTCCACCAGACCTTACTCTGGTGGAGAGACCTTTCTGGGTGTGCCAAGGAATGTCCCCCCCTCTACAGGGGGCCACACATCCTCTGCCAGTCCATGGTGCCTGAGCAAATTCAGTACTGAGCATGCTGACACCCCAGGACCCTGGTGCGAGCAGGCCTCCGTGTCTAGGGGACTCTGGTCCCGCAACCCAGGTGTGTGCTCTGACCGGGAATTCAGGACACAGCACCTCGGCTCACCTCCCCGGAGCTGGTGCGCCCCCAGGAAAGCCTAGGAGCGTCAGCGTCTGTGGCGGCCACACGCCGCCCGGTCTGGCCTCCCGGCTCTCTGTGAAGGAGGCTGTCAGTTGCATTCAGGCTGAGCTCACCCCTCACCGACTCCAGAGCTTCCTCCTGACATGACCCCAAGCCCAGCACACCGAGGCACAGGCCGGACGTCCCTTGGGGCTGCCCCAGGCGTTCTGGGCACCACAAGCCTCCCCCCACCCGCGGAGCCACCGCCATTCCGGCTACCGTGACTGACACCTCCATTCCCCACATCTCCGACACAGGCTGCAGCAAGTCTCCCCGGGACTACGTCTGCACGCCTCACTCCTTGCTCAGGACACTCCAGAAGCTCCTGAGTCCCCAAAAGTGAAAAATAGGCCAGCCTGCAGCCCACACAGGACCCTCTCTTGCCCTCATTGCCCTGAGCCTGCAGGCGGACCCCTGAGGTACAGACTAGGACACATGTCCCAGCACATGTGTGTGTGTGTTCCATGTCGCTGGTCAGCAGCTGTGCACTCAGCAAGGATCAGAGCCACGGGCCGGATGGGGTCCCACTGCGTGGAGCCCACAGTCCCCACCTGGGACCATCTGTGAGGGGGGAGCAACGGGCAGGGCCAGTGCGCTAGGCCTGAGAGCAGGATGCCAGGAAACGATAAGTATCTTTGTTCCCATCAGGGGGCCAGGAGGCCACTGTGAGCGAGGGAGTCCAGGCTGGAACTGAAGGCCGGTTGGGGCTGAGAGGTGAGGACAGAGACGCAAGACAGGAGGAGCTGGGAGAGAGAAGGGGCCTGGACAGAGTGGGCAGCCCCTGGCGCCTCCCCTGCCCGTCCTGTTACCGCTCAAAAATTGCTCTCTGTCATTTTAAAAGTGACAGCACATGGGCCCGAGATTTAGCCCAGTGGTTCCGGTGCCTGCCTAGCAAATGCAAGGTCCCTGGTTCGATCCGGGTAACCACAGACAATAGCAGGTGTGGTGACTCACACCCACCAGCAATCAGTACATGATGTGGGGCATGGTGGCTCACGCCTGTCATCCCAGCACTCAGGAGGCAGAGGCAGGAGGATTGCTGAGCTCGAGGTTTGCCTGGGCTACATAGTGAGCCCAGGGCCGGCCTGAACTACAAAGTGAGACCCTGTCTCAAAAAAAAAAAAGGAAAGTGACAAAAAGGAGAGGGCCACTGTAGGCTGTGGCTGTGGCTTGGCTGTGTCCTCACAGCATGTGAGGGGGAGGATGGGGAGGGGTTAAGGTTCATCTGTGAGAAGTGGGGTCGGCCCAGAGTCTGTGGTGTGAGAAGAATGGATGGACTCAGGAGACTGAGGTAGGCCTCTGAACAGAGTGCAGTGGATGGGGAAGAATCAATCTGTCAGTGTTCTATGGAACCTGAGTACAGAAGATATCCGAGGCCAGCTAAATACCAGATACATCCCCAAATAAGAGATTCCCTTTGTGTCAGTAATTACCACTTAGAAATGAAACTTAAACATTCCATTTATAATAGCTGCAGACCCACAGGAATTCCAGGAGTCAATACAGACTCTAGAACAGGAAAACAAGCCGATGTACCTAATTCCACATTGCAAACATAAATCAAGACATTGCATTTTGACCTATAAAAATGTAGTTACTTATAAACATAAAACAACTAAACAAGACAGACCCTATTTCTATAATAGAGATTGTATTATGTAAAAAAGTTGGTCCTTCCCAAATTAATACAAAAAAAATCACTGCAGTGGGTCGGAGGGTTAGCTCAGTGGTTCCAGCGCCTGCCCCGCAAGTGCAAGGTCTTGAGTTCGATCCCCGGTAACCACATACAATGCTGGGCGTGGAGACTCACGCCCACCAGCAATCAATACCACCTACCACAGTGCCGGGCATGGTGGCTCATGCCTGTCATCCCAGCACTCGGGAGGCAGAGACAGGAGAATTGCTGAGTTCCAGGCTTGCCTGGACTACATAGTGAGCTCAGGGCCAGCCTGAACTACAAAAGCGAGACCCTGTCTCAAAAAAAAAAAAAAAAAAAAAAACTACAGTTACAAAATACCAGCCATTTTTGTAAAAGACAAAAAGTTTATACAGTCTGAAGAGAAGCCATTTTTGTTTGTTTTATGAAACAAGAAATGCATGGTAGTACCCAGCCATGGGAGGCATCAGATGCCATCAGCCTACCAGAACCTAGGCCAAGGTCTCTGACGAGGCTGGCAGCCCAGCTGGGCCATGTACAGAACCTACTCTTGTGTGCTGGTAGGGAAAACTCAACTTTGTTCCAGGTATCGAACTCCAGACCTTGTGCTTGTGAGGCAGGCACCAGAACCACTGAGCCAAATCCCCAGCTCAAAACTGACCTTCTAACAAAAGGAAAAGCCATCCTGCTTAAATTTTGCCTAGCACGTGTAAGACCCTGGATTACATGTACGTGCGCACGCGCGCGCGCACACACACACACACACACACACACACGCGCGCGCAAGCGCACACACAAACACACAATCCTCCTCCCTCTGAAGGGAACTGCAGCTCTGGGGAGGAGCCCGGTGTCTGCACCAGGTGGGGCTGAGGTGGTGGGAGGAGCTACGGGGCCAGTAAGACCCAGACCTGAGCGCTCGTGTATTGTTGCTGCTGTGCCTGGGGTCAGTGCCTGCTGTGGGGACGGCGTCCAGCACACTGGCAGGTGTGCCCTGAACCAGACCCAAGCTCCAGGCAGCCGCAGACAGAGGAGTCACCACTGGTTCCTTGGTGCCTCTTTGGTGCTGCAGGCTCACATCTACTCTCTGGGGGCCACGCTGAAGGCTGCTCTCGAGTATGTGGCAGAGCCTGAGCTGGAGCCCAAGCTAAGTCCGGACCTGGAGACGCTGCTGGGCCAGATGCAGGCAGAGGATCCCAGAGACCGGCCAGATCTGAAGGTAAACCAGAGGCCTAGACCTCACCTTAACCTCCCCCTGAGCTCAATGCCTGTGTGTGTGTGTGTGTGTGTGTCTCTCTCTCTCACACACACACACACACAGAGGCCCCACAGCCTCACCAGAATTTGGTAGCATTGCATCTTGTTTACACCAGGACTTGATTTTCATTATATTTTTTCTTTTTCTTGAGACAGGGTCTCGCTTTGTAGTTCAGGCTGGCCCTGAGCTCACTATGTAGCCCAGGCAAGCCTGGAACTCAGCAATCCTCCTGTCTCTGCCTCCCGAGTGCTGGGATGACAGGTGTGAACCACCACACCCGGCTTCATTGTACATTTTGAAAGTTTTGACATATAGTTGTCATGGGCAAAACTTTTCTGTAATTCCAGGACTTACTGTCTTTTATGCCAGAAGGTGCACTTGGTAGGCAGGTAGGGTGTCCCTGGGAACTGTCAGGCACCAGCACTTAGCTGTGTGCAGGGAGGCGGGTCTCTCTCTGCTGAGTTCGCATGCCTGAAAGGCATACGTGTGCCCCTAGAGCATCATAGCACTATGTGAGGAGAAGATGCAGCCTGTGTCCTCGTGCCGCCTGTGCCGGAGTCTCTCAGCCATCGGGAGGAGGGTGCTGTCCATCGAGTCCTTTGGAGCATTCCAGGGTAAGCACATGTATGACACATGTATGTACATGTTTGCACACTTCTGCATTGGCACATGAACTATAGACATGCGGTGTATAGAATGCAGTCCATATACATATGAATGTGCAAATACACATGTACCCACACCAACAGTATACATATAGTATGCAAACATATCAACAGATACACACATACTCACATATACTCACTCTAACATACATGCCCTGCAAATGCTCACCACACATTGAATCATGCACAAAGAGCACCCATATATACCCTACATACACATATTCACACTGTGTCCCCATTATCCACACAAACTCATGAGTGTTTATATTATTCTCTCCCACACAAGCATACGCTCCCTACGTTGCACTGTCATACATACCACACATGTGTACACTCTGCGCTCCCTGGCATTTCCACACCCACACTTGTTCAGTGACCACAGCAAGCCTGTAACACCACGCAATGAAAGTCAGGGTTAGAATCCAGCTCCAAAGCAGCGGAGGCTGGTGCAGCTCATCTGGCTCAACCAGCTCTGCTTTCGGGCAGAGGAACGTGGCATCTGTTTCGGTTCCCTGCTCACCACCCACATCTGCTAGGCCACCCTCCTCCGCGTGCGAAGCTCTGCTGTGGCCTGGAGTTTCGTGGCTCACGTGAGTCTCGAGGCATCTTCGGAGCCTGGAGGGCCTCAGGAGAGGGATCTGTGGGGCCCACGGCCACCCAGATCCTCGCTGGGGCCAAGGTCTTCCTTTCCGAGGGCTGCCGCCACCACCGCTCAGGCAACAACAGAGGGTGTTAACCTCGGGTGCAGAGCCACCCACAGGCAGAAGAGTTCCCCAAAGGGCCCGTGTCTACAACTGCTCCCACTGAGGCATGTATACAAGCGTGCACATCCCACGTTTGTGGCCAGATTCACTTTGTTCCTTTGGGAATCATTTGTGTAATCATAATAGGAAAACAAGCTGCTTTGGGAAGAGATAATTGGACCAGCAAGGGCAAGTCCCATGGGGAGCTTTGCGTGGCGGGTGAGGAAAGCACAGGAGCCTCTAATTGGCTAGACGACGTGGCGGGAGGCAGCAGGACACCTCTGGGCCTGCGCTGACGGAGTGGTGGGGGTTTGCAGCATAGGCAGGAGTCGCCACTGCTAGACAGGTGCCAGGGAACATGGAGAGAGGGATGGGCCAGGGTTAGAGGTGGTTGTGGGAGCCACCTGGGCGGCGGGCCCTGGTCCTGGATCTTCCATCCTAACTGTCTCCTACCTTGCACCCAGACGTCAGCGAGAACACCTGGAAGGGGAGACCTGCTCCAAGAAGTGTGGGACCCAAGAGACCCCCTGGAGACCTCTGCACTGACCCAGAGGCCCTACCCACTCCGGAGGGCCAGCCCCGGCCTCCCACCCCCAGGAACCCAGAGCGGGAAGCCAGTCAGGGTCCCAGACCACCACCCACCAAGCCACTGCTGTCAGCCCCCCTGAAAAATGGTGAGAGCCCTGGCCAGGAGGAGCTGGCCAGTCTTGTCCTGGACACCACATCCCTCCTTGGTGAGCCAGACAGAGACATCCTCAAGAGGAGCCGCTTGAGGAAGGTGCAGACATTCCCCAGGCTGCTGTCTGAGGGCCCTGAGGCCAATGCCCTCTGCCTGTCACTGACCAGCTCAAAAAACCAGCTAACTATATCTGACTTCTTCCCCCCGGACCCCAGGAAGTTCTTTCTAGAGGGGAAAAATGGCCTTTCCAGCTTCAGGGCACAGTCCAAAAGCAGGCTGTGGCCTGAGCAGGCGCCCAGACTCCCGCAGGAAGAGGAGCTGGGAACCAGCCGCCATACGGACAGGGCGCCGGGACCCTCAGCACAGCTGGAAACTTCAGCCCCTGACCAGGAGCCCGCCGAGAGCAGACCCTCGCCCCGCCCTGTAGACCTTCCTAACACAGGCCGTGAAGCCCGGACTCCTGGAGAGCCTGAGGGGGTGCCAGAAGCAGGAGGGAAAACAGGAAGTGTGGCCTCGGAGCAGGTGGGTGGGCGAGCAGGTCTTGGGGAGTCAGGGTACAGCTGGGCACTGCAGCTGTGCCTCTCCGGGACCTTGGGGTTCAGCCCACACAAGGCTGAACAAGGCTAAAAATTTCAAGCTTCCCATCGAGCACCAGGCACCAGATTTTGTTGTTTCGGTTAGTACTAGGGGTCAAAGACCCAGAGGTACTCTACCACTGAGCAACACTACCAGTCCTTTTTGTTTTTTCTTTAGAAAAGGTCTCACTAGGTTATCCTAGCGAGGGCTTGTACCGGGATCGAACGGAGGGCCTTGCGCTTACCAGGAAGGTGCTGGAACCACTGAGCTAAATCTCCAGCCCCCCACCAAATTCTTTCTTAAAACAGCTTCTGAGGGAGGCCAGCTGTAATCGCAAAACCAGAGCCTCTCACCTCCGCCTCCAGAGGGCAGCACTCACCTCTGGACAACCCGGGGAGCAGCCCCTCCCTCCACCCTCCCCCACCCCTCTAGGGCTTCAGCCCCAGGAGCTCAGGAACCGCGCCAGCCTGAGGCTTAATTTTCGTCCGGGATCAGGCAGCAGTTCCTGGTCGGGTTACTCCAGGGGCCCGTTTCCCAGTTCCGACCTCAAGATCCTCGTCCTGCTCTCCTGATTCTTTTACGTTAGAACCCAAGCCAGGCATGATGTCCTACGCCTTTTTAAGGCTGAGCAATATTTTCTAGTAAGGATAGGCCACTTTCTTTATTTAACCAGCCATCCACACATGCTTAGGTTGCTCCCTTTTTGCTCATATAACGATGCCGCCTTTAACATGGGTGTAAAAATATCTTCTCAAGTCCTCACTATCAGTTTTATTTTTAGTGTGTTCCCAGAAGTGGAATTGCTAGTGATGGGCTAAGTCCCTGTTCTGTCTCTTCAGGAACTGCCATCTTCCGTGGCAGACACACCGTTATACGTGCCAGGGCTCCAGTGTCCCCGTGTTCTGCCCAAGCTCGTTTTGACTTGAGAACGTTCCTGTCCCTTCCAGCTGGAACGCTGGGGCGGGAGTAAAAGGGTCCGCAGCCATCGCCCCCCCATCGAAGCCTTTCCTGGGTGCCAGGCAGGCGAGTGGCGTGCTCACGTGACACTCCTCTCTCTCCCACAGCGCCTGTCCCTGCAGGACCTCCTGTCCACGCTGGGCCGGCCCTTCAGGGAGTACGAGCTCTGGGCCCTGTGCCTCGCCTGCCTCAGTGCACTGCAGAAGCACACGGAGCACCCAGGTGACACGTCTCACCTGCCCCGTGACGGAGCGGGGATCCTCATTCCCACTGCGCGGCAGGAAAGGGGCGACGAGGCGGGGGGTGGGCAGTGTCTGTGAGAACAGGCGGCAAAGACCCGCTGCCCGCTGACAGCTCCTCCAGTAGGAGCGCCGGGGATGCCGTGGGCACCCCATTGTCTGTGGGCCTCAGTCGGATGCCCCTGCTCGTACAGGGATGGGACAGCTCCAGGCCGCACATTCTCGAAGGAGGTAACATTGTGTCCAGGATGTCAACATTGGTTTAGGGACAGAAATATTCAACGTGGCGCTGCTTTGCGGTCCACCTGAGCTTCACGTGCCAGAGAGCAGGACAAACGGGCGGCTCACCTGCGGTTTCACACTGATGACAGAGTCAGCCCCAACAGGGCTGGCAGGGGGTCAGAGAAACCGGTGAGGCGCTGCTGAGCCACCCCTGGGCCCCGAGTCTCAAGAGGAACAGCGGGCTTCCCGGCCTGCCCCGGGCCCACCTTTCCCTAGCGACAGTCACGGCACTGACCAAACCCTTCACATCCCACAGTGAACACTGCCCTGCCCCTGGCCCATGGCGTGGACATTTTCTGCCCTTCCTTTTCATTCCCAGTATAACAGAGATAATATTGCTACATGATGTTGGTGGCCAGGGAAGCTCTCCTGGGTTGGGTAGAAGAGCCCATGCCGGGCTACTCTTGGGCCTCTGAAGGGGGCCAAGCCAGCCAAGGACTCGTGCTGTGTTCCTTGGTGACTGGAAGGTACCCTGCCCTGAACAAGGTGTGCAGGTGACCTCACTCCTGACTCGCACTCTGTTGCAGCCTGCCTGTGCCTGGACAACGTGCTGGTGGCTGAGGATGGAACTGTGCTCTTCGGGCAAGCCCCTGCCAACGGTGTGTATACGGTACCTACCCTAGGGATGAGTTCTAGGATCAGCAGGCCCCAGCTGAAAGAAACTGAGCCCGTTTTCTCTCCTAGGCTCCTACAACTCGTTCTTTCTGGCTCCCGAGGTGGCAGAGGAAAAGCTGGTGACAGAAAAGGTAACTGACTTGTCGTCTTTTCCTTCAGTCTCTGTGCCCCAGCCTCATGGGTGCCCCGGCCTCTTCTGTCCAGTGGACCAGGGAAATGTTGGGTCTCCAAATACAGCACCCATGTGCAGAGCCTGAGCTCTGCCTGGCAGATGGCCATGGGCAGGGCGCTGTGATCCTGGTGGAGTTTCCCTGGGCTGGCTGAACCAGGTACTCAGGAGCTGGCCTCCAGACTTAGGAGGCTGAGGTCTAAGTCTCAGGAACACTTGCAAGGCGTTTGTTAAATACAGCCATCACTAGAGCATAACGGATTTTATAAACCTCAATTACAGTGAAATCAGTCACCCTCAGAACTGAGAGGAACTTCCGCTGTGGAAGGTAGAGGATGCCTGTCCCTGCTCCATTAAGGAGCTTTCATTCAACCCCAGGGAGAAGAGAGGCAGTGTGAGGACTCCACGGAGAGTACAGAATGGGGCACAAGAGCTCTGTGATTTCTTGGCCTCACGCATGGACACCTGGGAAATCTGAAAGGGTAGAGACAAAGGAAGCCCCACAGAGGTCTGTCTGTCTAGCCAGAGGACCAAGAAAAAGCTGGTGTCTGTGGACATCAGCTGCCTGCACCAGCCAGACACCACAGAGTGCTGCGGCCCAACCCAGCCAGCAAAAGACTGCCAGTGGGATGTGCACTCAGCCTCCTAGCCAGATGGTGCCAGAGGAGGCCGGACGAGACAGAATCTTGTAACATGACAATGTCCAGGCATCTGACATCTGCCATACCAAGAGCCAACCCTGAGAAGGCAGAAACTTTTAGATATAACTGAAAAAGATTTTAAAGCAACATATCATAAAATGCCTCAATGAGCAATTATAAACATATTTGAAGCAAATGAAAAAAATAGAACATCTCAACAAAGAAATAGGTAAAAAGGGAAACCAGATAGTACTGTCTTTTTAAACCAAGAATAAAATAAATATGCAACCATTTTTTTTAAAAGAATTTTTTCTTTTTGAGACAGGGTCTCGCTTTGTAGTTCAGGCTGGCCCTCAGCTCACTATCTGTCCCCAAGCAAGCCTCAAACTCAGCAATCCTCCTGCCTCTGCCTCCCAAGTGCTGGGATGACAGGCATGAGCCACCACACCCGGCATTGTGATGTGTGGTACTGATTGCTGGTGGGTGAGTCACCATGTCCAGTATTGTTGTATGTGGTTGCTGGGAACCACATACAGGCGCCAAAACCACTGAGCTAAGTCTCTGGCCCTTTAAAAAGAAATTTTAGAACTGGGTTTGTAAAACTTCACAGTCCCACTAGGGTTGTAGCTCAGTGAAAGAGAGCTTCCTAGCATACAAAAGTCCACGGATTCAATCTCCAACACTGTGGGGAAAACCTGTTTGGTTGAGCTTAGCATCAGAATAGAGAAGGTGCAGGAAAAAACAGGTGAGGTGCAAGAATCATAAAAATCATACCATTTGGACAAGAGAGAAAGGAAACCAAGATGAAAATGAACAGAGCCTGAGGAGCCTATGAGAGTATGACAAAAGATTTAATATTTATATCATCAGAAACCTGGAAGGAAAGGAAAAAAGAGGATCAAACAGGAAAAGTATTCAAAGCAATAATGGAGAGAATTCAAACTCATAGTCAAGTGCATACTTACAGGCTATCAAAAAGACCCAAACGGGATAACCAAAGAAGTCTACACACAGACACAACAGTTAGACCTCCACATACTGAAGACCAAAAAGAAAAGAAATAGTAGCATATATATATGGGGGGAGGGATTCAAATGGCAGATTTCTTATCAACTTTAGAATTACAAGAACATCCTTTAGAAATGATAATATCAAGATTCTGAGATGAGGAGAAGTTAAAGAGTTTTTGTTGCCAGATCTGCCCTACAAGAATGGCTAGTGGAGGGCTGGAGATTTAGCTCAGTGGTTCTGGCATCTGACTCACAAGCACAAGGTCCTGAGTTTGATCCCTGGAAACCACATACCACATTGCCTGGCATAGTGGCTCACGCCTGTAACCCCAGCACTCAGGAGGCAGAGGCAGGAGGATTGCTGAGTTCGAGGCTTGCCTGGCTTACATAGTGAGTTCAGGTCCAGCCTGAACTACAAAGTTGAGACCCTGTCTCAAAAACAAAGGAAAGAAAAGAAAGAAAAAAGAATGGCCAGTGGATTTCTTTAAAGAGAAAGAAAATGATAAAAGGAATATCAAACAGCAAAAACTATATATAAAAATATAAAGTCTTTTCTTTAACTGTGTATTAAATACGTTAATGCCTAATTATTACCTTCTTTGTAGGGAATTGGTACATGTACATCACACATCTCTAATCATTTTCTCTACTTCCCCTCCAACCCCCATCAGATTCATTTGTTTACCTTATAAGTCCTTATAAAATTAGTTACCACCTGGGCCGGAGGATTAGCTCAGTGGTTCTGGCACCTGCCTCGCAAGCGCAAGGTCCTGAGTTCGATCCCCGGTAACCACATATAATGCTGGGTGTGGAGACTCACGCCCACCAGCAATCAATGCCACATACCACAGTGCCGGGCGTGGTGGCTCACGCCTGTAATCCCAGCACTCGGGAGGCAGAGGCAGGAGGATTGCTGAGTTCAAGGCTTACCTGGACTATATAGTGAGCTCAGAGCCAGCCTGAACTACAAAGCGAGACCCTGTCTCAAAAGGGGAAAGGAAAAAAAAAAAATTAGTTATCACCAGGTGGTGGACTCTTATAATCCTTATAAAATTAGTTACCACCAGGTGGTGGACTCTTGTAATCCCAGAACTCAGGAAGCTGAGGCAAGAGGATGACAGTGGGTTCTCGGCCAGCCTGGGCCAGACAGGTAGTTCAAGACCTGCCTACACTACAAAGTGAGACCCTGTCTCAGAGAGAAAGAAAGAAACAAGCTAATTATCATATACAGATTAACGAGCAGGTTAATAGGCCAAAAAAACATATAAAGCACAGGAGATAATTACATTAAATCAATGTACACTTTTAGATACATTTTCCACACTAGATTACAATAACTTTTCCTATTATCTGGCTTTCATATTGCACTTTTATATTGAGTTTGTCATGTAAAAGAAACCTTGTGCTATTTAAGCTTGTGTGTTCAGTTTACTTCATGTAACATTATGATCTCAAAGTGCATCCATTTTTCTACAAATGGCTCAAATTTATCTTTTATTGGCCAGGTGGAGAATAACTCCATTGTATAAATACAATTTCTTTATTCATTCATCTCTTGATGGACATAGAGACTTCTAATACTCAGCTATTATGAATTGTGCTGCTATAAACACAGGTACACAAACATCACTATAGTGCGATATATTTAACTCTTTTGGGAAGACATCTAGAAGAGGAATATCTGGGTCAGACGGAACTTCTATTTTAGTATACTGATTTCCATATGATTATGCCAGTTTACACTCCCACCAGAAAGAAATGTTCTTTTCCCCACAACCTTGCAAACTTTTGTTATTGGTTAATTTCCAGATGATAGCCATTCTTTCCAAAGTGTGAAGGAATCTCAGTGCCTGTGATGAAGAAGAGGTGGGGGGGGGGGGTCCTAGTTAAATATGCAGATCTCCCCAACTACAACCCTGGGTGGCTCTGACTAGAGTCAACCCTGGGTACTGGACACTTGCAGTGTTCTTGGGGCCCAAGTTGGAGACAGGTTTGCTGGGTCTCCCTGGCTGCTGACCCCCCCATCGCCTTTCTCTCCGCTCTCTGCCCACACCCAGGCCTCTGTGTACTGTGTGGCCGCTGTCCTGTGGACAGCAGCCAAGTTCAGCGTCCCCCGTGACCAAAAGCTGGCCCTACCACGCAGGCTCAAGACCCTCCTCTTGGACATGGCCAGGCGCTGTGCTCTGGAGCGACCATCTGTGGCTGAGGCCATCAAGGTAACTGCATTGTGACTGGGGGCCTACTCGCGGGCCCAGGGCTTCTGACTATTAAGCAGGAAAGGAAATGGCTTGCATTTCTTGGCCATGTGGGCAGATAGCAGGGGCTCAGCTGTTAAAAATTGGCACTAGCTATAATTATCTACAAAGTTCATCTCTTGCTTTCCATAGGTTGCAAGCCTGGGGTCTTTGATGCACACAGACTGATTCTGCCCCCTTCTGCCACGGCTCTGTGACATCAGCCTTTCCTAGCTCCCTGTCTCCCGTCTCTATGCACATAGGGCAGAACCTGACAGTCAGGCAAGAGCTAGGAACAGCGGTGGCTCTTCCGCTGTGTTTAGTCACAGGTGCTGATGGGACAGGCAGGTCAGACACCTTACGGTGAACGCTCACCAAGGTTACCCAAGCAAGGGTCCCTACAGAGAAGACCCCAGGGCCTCCCTGTGACCCGCCCCCTATGTTCGCAGAGGCCACAGGGGAAGCTGGGCTGGTGAGGCAGGAGCTGATGCCAGAGCTGTCCATGCAGCCTGCACGGATGGTCTCCCTTTTTTCAGGTCTGCGGGAACTACCTCCTCCAGCGGGGCATGGAGAGCAGAAAGATCCTAGCGCACCTTCGAGCGTCCACCTGCAAGGTAAGCCAGCACACCTCAAAGCTCATGGGGGGCTCCTTTGTGTTGCCAGTGCCCAGAACCTGCTTGTGTAGCTATATTACAGACTAAGACAATGTAGGAAGAGGGAATGAAAAGCCACCCTCCCGACCCAACTGTTTTCTCAGCTTTCTCTGCTGATGGGAAGGAGCTTGTGGAGGACCTAAGTGTGCCGCCGACTACCCACCAAGTGTGGGTGCTGCACCCCTACTGGGAGGAACTCTCTGCTCTTGGTCCCATCTCCTGTTGATCTTCCAGTGACTCTCAGGGAGCCAGCACCATTTGCAAAGGTGTCTGTCAGCTTTCTTGGCACTGACCAGGATGGATCTGGAGCAGATGCCATCCCAAGGATGGCAAGGCAGGTGCCCCCAAACCCAGGGGGCTGAACTCCCCATAGCAGGCTTGGGACTTCTGCTCTGCTACCATCTTCCCCTTCTCTAGAAACCTACCACAGAAAGCCCCTCAGACTGGCTCGTCGTGTGGATGGCATTGCAGGGCCGGCTTCCACACTGTATTTCTAGGCCCCGTTGTCACCTGACCAGCCATTTGTGACCTTCCACCCCAGGTTCACCAGGAGGAAGAGACCATCGGTCTCCAAAATGCCTTCTCAGTGGTTGAACTGAAACCCCGCACAGCACCTGCTCCCAAGCCCAGCCCAGGTGGGCATGCCCCGACTCCTGCAGCCCTTGCTACCTGCCAGCCTCTACCCTACACCCACACTGTCCACTCCCACGTCCAGCCCTGAGGACCTCTACAGCGCCGTCGCCCGGAAGCCCAGAGCCATAGGCCCAGAGCTTACCAGAAGCCTGCCCGGGCCGTCCTTGTCCTCGTCCCCTCCCCACTCAGGACTCAGCCTGGGCTCTGTGTACCCCGACCCTTCCCATCCACATCTCACCCCCTACTTCTCACCGCATCTGGCTACCTCCTTGGGAAGCCTTGCCGGGGGCCAAGGACAGACTCCTCCCAGCAGCCCCAGCCTCCTGGCTGTGGCCAGCCTTCCGGCCTGTCCCTTGACTGAAGCCCTCCACAGCCTCTGCCACTCCTGACCTCCCAGCCCCAGGCCAGCCCGGCAGAGGAGTTCCCTGGGTGTGCAGGAGGGATGAAGCGCCCCGCCTCGGGCCGGACAAGCCAGCAGGGCCTCAAGTGTGGGATTGATGCAGGGCATCTATAGGCCCCAACTGCCCCTCGTGCCCTCCCAACCACCTGCTGTCCCCAGGCTTCCAGCCAGTCAGCGGCGACACCAGACTCGTGGCCACGCCGGGGCCTGTGCCCAGTGAAGGAGCCAGCGAGCTGCCTGCAGCCTTCACCTCTGAAACCACTCACTTGAAGCCCATCATCCTTGCTGAAGACGCAGGCGTGGCCAGGTGAGTGTGCCCCCACCCCAGCGGGCAGCACCCCGGCACAGGTGGCCCCTCCTGAGCGCTCTTCATCTGTCCACAGGGACCAGCTTCCTCTGTCCTCAGGGTCAGCTGAGAAGCTCAAGAAGAGTGGCCAGTTGGGTGGGAAGGATGAAGGGAGGCAGGAAGCCCAGGTCCTCCCCGGGGCCACAAGCCTGAAGACACCCGACGAGCTGGCACCCAGTCCAGAGCTGCAGGGAGTCACCCCGGAACCTGCCAGGGAGTCGGCGCCACACCATTTGTCCCAGGGCTGCTCTTGTCAGCCAGACTCCGAACCAGCCAACCGGCAGGAAGAGGCCACAGCAGCGACACCCAGCTCTCCTGCCCCCAGCCCAAACCAGCAGGCACTCGTACTGCCTCCTGAGCAAGGGCCCGCTGGGCAGGTTCCACCTGGAACCACTCTGCCCCCAAAGCCCACCTCAGCCAACCAAGGCCCACATGCCCCGTGCAAGCCACCCAGGAACAAGGCTGCCGAGACTGAAGGCCCCCGGCCAGCGCCACGGGACCCCACGCTGGCCGAAGTGAGTCCAGACAGTCCCAGGAGCCCCGGCAGTCACCCTGAGAGGCCTCGGCCAGCAGACCGCAAGCTGTGTCCACCCAGTGTGGACGCCTCCTCCCCACCGAAGAAGACAGCCTGCCCCTCCCTGCAGGAGGCCATGCGCCTCATCAAGGAGGAGTTCGCCTTCGATGGCTACCTGGACAACGGACTGGAGGCTCTAATTATGGGTACGGGGGCCTCAGGGGCCAAGACAAGCCCCGGGAGAACCAGAGAGAGGCCAAGGGTATAGACAAGACCATAGGACACGGGAGGGGACTCTGGATAAAGGGTACCACAGGGGTTGGCGCCGCCGGGACAGTGAGGGCAGCTCAAAGAGCTGCTGCCCAGGAGCCTCAGTCAGGAAGTGTCTGGGGCTCCCCCCAAGCCCCGCTCTCCCTGAGACTCCCTCCCATGTGGCCGTGAGCAGGAGACCACATCCTAACTTGCCCTATCCCTCTCCAAACCTAGGGGAATATATTTACGCTTTGAAAGACCTCACCTTTGCCACTTTCTGTGGTGCCATTTCCGAGAAGTTCTGTGACCTGTACTGGAACGAACAGTTGCTAGAGAATCTCTTCAAAGTGGTCAACGGACCGTCCTCTCCCTCTGAGAGGTGGGTGATCCCGGGAACCAGGCTTCCCTTCCTGGAAGCCTGGGACAGCCCAGGATCGCACGGCCCTGTCCCCTGTCCCCTCAGACTTCTCTCACCTCCCCAAGCTCCTCCCCGGTGCCTCCCGCCCACACGGGGGGGCGGGGCGAGGGGCGGCGCGACTGACGTGTGTCTGCTGCTGGGGCACCGGTAGGGGGAGCATGCTCCCTCGCTGCCTCCGCCTACAGGAGCAGTAAAACAGTTGCTCGCCAAGTGTGCCCACTTCAGCCCCCACCACAACACGCATGTCCATGGCTGTGAGAGGGCGCCCTGAACCACGCGGGGAACTCTATCCCGCTGGCTCTACAGAGCCCACGCCCCACTGAGAGGCCTCACTCCCCACCAGTGTGCCAGCTGGGGACTCTGCAGGGGCCCAAGGCCTCCCCCAGTGGGAAGGGAGTGGACGGGGTCTGACCGGTCCTTCTGGTTGTCAGCACTTCTGAGGACACAGGGTCTCAGCTCCAGAGTTCACCGGGCAGCTGTGCAATGTCCTCCAAAAGACCCTCGCTGCACGGACTGGGTAAGAGAAGAGGCCCACGCTGCTGGGCCTCCAGTCCCTCTTGTCGTGGCTGGTTACAGGAAGGGGTTCAGCATCAAGGCACAGCACCCCAGGAGCCTGGGCCTTGGGCAGGGCTGCAGTGTCCCCTTCCCACCCTCCCCTTCGGCACCTTCCAGCAGTGCCGGCTTCATACAACCACTGAAACGCTCTCAGCTGGCTTTCCCAGATTACTGGCCCAGGACTCCCACATCCACTGAAAACTATAATTTCCAGAAATGCACTCCTAATAAGCCAAGTCGAGTTGTTCAAGCACTGGGGTGGCTGACCACCCAAACCTGTCTACTGACCAGTAATGGGGACTTCGTGAGGGTTTCATCCCTATATAAGCAAATCAAGGAACAAGGGAGAAGACCCCTGGCATGAAGTCCACCTGCTCCCAAGTAATCAGGGGGTCCAGGAGGCCACCAGCACCAGACAAAGCTTGTGGGGTAACAGAGCCCAGAGTATCCTGAAAGGTTTGTGAAACACTAGAGCTAGGCTTAACTAAATGCTCCGATGGGCCTGATGAGACAGACACAGGGACCGCAGCAGAGGGTCCAGATCCCCACAAGAAGTTTAAAAACCACAAAAACTGCCGGGTGTGGTGGTGCATACCTGTAACCTGAGCACTCAGAAGGCTGAGGCAAGAGGATTTCTGGGAGTTCAAGGCCAGCCTGAATTAGAGACCAAGACCTTATCCCACACAAACCAAAAAGAAAAAAAACCACACAAGGGAGTCTGGTCAAAGGAGGGCATTACACTTGGTTGTGACTATCTCTTCAGAGCTCCTTCAGAGTCCTTAGAAACTATCCTCTAGGCTCTTCCCAGCATGGCCACTGTGTAGGATCTTGGGGAAGGCTTCGGCCTCTTTCCATGGATAGAAGAGCTGCCCGCTGACCCTCATCTCTTTCTTTCAAGGCAAAGAAAAACCAGCTGCAGCCCGGGGCAGTGGAGGCCCCTGCTCACCCACCATGCTGTCAGACATAGACTCTGACACACTCTCACAGGGAAACCTGGAGGTGGGCTTTCGCCCTCAGAAATCAATCAAAGCCACACGAGAGCCGCAGTCCGAAGCAGGAGTCGATGGACAAGGCCCAGGCCTGGAGCCAGTGGGCAGGACTTCAGACACAGGCCCCATAGCCCAGCTGGCCAGGCCCAATGAGGGCAGCCAGGCTGTGTCTCTGGGCCCAGCTGAGTTCCAGAGCTGCAGCCCTGGCTGGTCCAGTGCCTTCTACGAGGCTGACTGCTTCGGGGCTGACGTCTACAACTACGTGAGGGATCTGGGGAGACAAAAGGCTGGTGGGCACCCTGAGCCCGAAGCCCAGAGCCCGGTGAGTCCAGGGCTTCTGCCCACTGAGGGAGGGGGCATCACTGTGGCCTCCAGGAGCACCACAGGCAGTGCTTCCAGGTCACTGCAGGAGGCAGGTAAGGGTGTACTCAGGCCCCCTACCCGGGTGTATCTACTCCGGTAACACCCATGATGCCCTGTCTGTGTGTCTTTTCATGTAAGTGGTACGTCTACCAGCATATTCTCTACATTCTGGAGGCAGGGAATGACTTTTCTCTCGTGTTAGTTGAGCACATGGCCTCCAGGTGACAGGTGCACAGGAGTTCACTTACCCCTGGGACAACGATGGGCTTCGCATTGCGTCTCCTGCGAGGGCTGCCAGGTGAAGCTCCTCCCTCAAGCCCCTGGCATGTGGGCAGTAGCAATTGTGAAATGAGAACCCAACACCAGAATTGTCTTGCCCAGGGCAAGTCCAGTCCAGGCTGGATGCAGGGTTAAGTGTAGCCTGGCGTGGGCTTCTCTTGTGAGCAGCGCCATTCCAGCCGGGAGCAGCCAGGCTTCTTTCCGGCCAACAGCCCCCAAGAGGCTGTGACTTGAGAAGACAAGACACCTCTAGGCCCAACATGGCTGCCTGTGCACCTGGAGTCCCCCACCAGTGACTAGGAGACCCCAGCAAAGTTACTGCCATACAGGTCTGGGCCCTGAGTCTCTCACACGAAGGACCCCATCTGTAGCTCAATCCTGACATCTCCCTTTGGCCCAATTTCAACCACCTCCTTGGAACTCTGAACCCCACAGCCCAGGGGCAGCATCTCCAAGCCACCTCCTTTCCCAGCATCACCTCGGCAGCCTGGAAGTTCCTTCATTTGTCTGCCTCCTCCTGCTGTCAACATATCAGCATCTCTAGGTGTGGGAACCAGGCTCACACTCGCAGAAGCTCTCATTTCCTCTGGACTTCATGGAAGACTTGGCCCCTCTGTGCACCTTGGAACCTGCTGAGAAGACAGTTCATAGCAGATGGGTCCCAGGATCTCTAAGAGCCCGAAAAGGACCTTTGGACATAAGTATTTGCCATGAAGTGTCGCAGAAGGGACCATGAGTGTCGCGACCCTCGCTGGTCCCACAGAGAGAGACGTAACCACGGAGTGCAAGCTTGAGCT
>PVIC010016269.1:0-34137 GCA_004025085.1 Thryonomys swinderianus | reverse complement strand
GGGTCTCGCTTTGTAGTTCAGGCTGGCCCTGAGCTCACTATAGTGCCCAGGCAAGCCACCGTGAACTCAGCAATCCTCCTGTCTCTGCCTCCCAAGTGCTGGGATTACAGGCGTGAGCCACCACGTCCGGCATTGTGGTATGAGGTGTTGATTGTTGATAGGCGTGTCTCCACACCCAGCATTATATGTGGTTACCGGGGATCGAACTCAGGACCTTGCGCTTGCGAGGCAGGCGCTGGAACCACTGAGCTAACCCTCCGGCCCAGTACTACTATATTTTTAAGAACCACAGAAACTTAGAGTCAACCCATCCATGAAGAGGGACCGGGTGACACTAGCTATATTAGTTAAGGTTATCTAGAGGAATACAATTGATTAAAAAACATGCCTAATTATGGATGGGGATTTATCATGTAGACTTACAGTATCAGAGGCAGGAGAAGCCACAGTTGTTGTCTATGTGCTAGATAGCCAGAGGACCCAAGAGCTGCTCAGCCCAAGAATATAGAGGTCACAGAACCAGAGAAATCAATAATGCAGTCAAAGATCAAAGGTGTAGAAACTCACTGGAGAGTCACTGGTATGAGTCTGTGTTGGTGGGATGAAGAAAAGGGAGACCTGAAGACCAACATGAGACAGTGCAGCAGCAGAAAATGGGCTGACGGACTCAGGAGGACCACAGCACCTCAAAATGGTTGTGCTTCTGTTTTCCCTTTTTATTCCATACAGGCTATAAGGCTATTGGTCAGTGCCATCCACAACCAGGGCGGGTCTTGTCCTCTCCCTTTGGTGACCTACATGTCAACCACGCACAGACACACCCAGAACTGTGCTTCACTGGTAATCTGATGGGTATTTCTTAATTCATTAAATTGCAAATCAACAACTCACGTTCACAGTGGTGGTGAGCTGGGGAGTAAACCCCATAGCATCTTCTGGATTGCAAAGGTAGAGGCCCTTCCCTCTTACTCACTTGGTAGCCAAGTATTTAGTGGACACTTGACATGGTCCTAAACCCAGTGATAAAGCAATGCGTGGGCAACTGAATTATAGCAGACCCACTCCAAAGGGAGGCAGACTTTCACCAGAGAATACAGAAATAGTGTGGTGTCAGGGTGGAACGAGCTGAGCACCTGGAGAACACAACAGACTAGGAAGGTGGATAGAGGAGGTGCGTGTTTGACAGGGAGGTCACAGGGGTGTCACCTCAGGAGAGAGCAAAGCCCTGAATGAAAGGAAGTGATGAGCTGTGTGCATCTCCAGGACAAACACGCACCACAGTTACCACTCCTGCAGCGCCTCAGCCAGCTGATCTGGGGGTAAATCACTTTCCAAACTCAAGTGTTAAAAATACTCCCTTGGAGTAAGTGTTCTCAGATTTGTGCTGACTTCAGGAGGCCAGCAGACTGCCTTGGCAGCAATTTTTAAAAATAAAATGAAAAGCAATTATGTTCCATCGCTGCAATTTACTCGGTGAAAATCTGGGGAGTAAGAAAAGGTAAATACATCCCCTCCACGCCAGCATGCCTCCAGGGCCAGGGGCTTTCCTCACAGCCAGCAGCTGGCTCTGTCCTCTGGGACGTGGGCTGGCTGTCTGCACAGCCCCAGGGACAGGCCTGTTCTCCGAAGTGGAGCCAGAAGTGAGTCACCTCAAGCCTGGCCAACTTGGACAGCAGGCTGCTAAGACAAAGAAGAGCACCCACGTGCGGCTCCCAGATGTGTTGCTTAGTGGGCGGCCCTGCCGAGCCTCCTGGGCTCTCACAGTCAGCAGAACTGAAAATGAGCCAGCGGTGGTGGTGCACACCTGTATTCCCAGCACTTTCGGAGGCTGACTCAGGAGGATCGTGAGTTTAAGCCTAGCCTGAGCAACTTAGCAAGACCTTGTCTCAAACTTCAGAAAAAATTTAGAAAACAGTGGGAAAGGGTGCTGGGGATGTAGCTGATTGCAACACCCTGGCTTCAATCACAAATGCAAAAGGAAAAAGGGGGGAAAAAAGGGAAAATGGAAAAAAAAAGAGAAATGGGGGGCCTGCCCTAACTCTGCCCCTGCTTACCCTGCAGATGCCTGGCACTCTCCTCCCTCAACCTTGCAACCTACTCTTACCGTGGCTGCCAACCCCACCCCCAACTGCCAAGTCCCTTTACTTTAACATTATATTTATAAAAAGTAGGCAGAAATAGTACATGCTCAAAATATACACAAAAGCTGAAAGCAGGAAATAAAAATTCAGTCACAGTGTCACCATTTAGCAAGCGCTGCCTTTCACGTGCTGCACTGGACCCTTTAAGAGTTTTCCTTTCCCATTTTATTTATGGATCCATATTTTTAAACAAGCCATTGCCATACAATATGCCTTTTAACATAATTTCTCACTCGAGGAACCAAAGATATCTTCTCAGACCTATGTAAATGATAGAGTTTTCCAAATGTATTTACCAAATCATATTTAATGGCTGCAGAAAATTCCATTTTATGGCCCAGGCCATAATATCTTTGATTCGTTTTCCTGCTTGTTATTGGAATTTTCATGATTATAAACAATGCAGCAATGAGCACCACTCACTCCTTCATTTAACAACTATTTATAGAGTGCCTTCTGTGGCTAAGTTTGCGAGCACATCCTTAATTATTCCCCGCGGGTGGATTTCTGCAAGTGGAGTTGCCAGGTCAAAGCACAAACATGCATTTAAGGCTTTTGAAATAAGAATATTGGTTCTTATTGCCCAACTTTCCCCAAAAGGTTGTTCCGAGTTGTATTTCCAGCCCACTATGAAAAGGTCTGTCTCCCAACTCTTTGCCAAACTGACATTTCTTTTACTTTTTTTTCTTAAATCAATTTTGTGGGAGAAAAATAATGTCTTGTTTCACTCTTCAGTCCATTGTTGCTACCCAGCCTGAACATTTTTCCATGTGTCCTGGCCATTTAGAGTACTCTTTTTGTGAGCTGCTTATTCATAGCTCCAATGATACATCTTAATTAAGTCTAGAATGAAGAGGAAAGAATGGAGAAAATTAATAATTATTGAGCACTTGTTATTTGCCAGACAGTATATACTACCTGCTCTGTGGGGAGAATTCATTCATCCTCACAATAGGTCTATCATTATCCCTCTTGACAGCTGATGAGGTGGTGGCTGCTAGAACTATACCTGCCCAAGGATGCTCAGAGATGAAGGGCAGGTCTGGGGTGCAAATCTGTCACAAGGGTCCTTCCCATCACTGCCCCCCAGAGGGTCTTTCCACCTGCCTTGATTCCGATAGGAGAAGCCACATAACCTCAGATGCTCTGGCCTTTCACAGGGGGACACTGTCCCAGCACTAAGTTACCTCAGTGGCAAAGTTTGTCTTAGACTGTTATCCATCAAGCCAAACAATCTTATGGAATATGTTCCCTTGGAAATACTCAGAAAGAGTAAGTATCCAATAGCAAGATATTGTGATTTAGGTGTAAAATGTCCCCTGAAAATCTCCGGTGTTTGGATCATGGGGGCGCCATACCCATCAGAGAATTTTATCATTGATGAGTTCAAGGTGAATGTGCTCTTAGGAGGTGGGGCCTGGCGGAGGTGGACAGCTGACGCCATAATTTGCAAACTTTTCTCCTGGTCCCTGACCCTTCCCTTCTCCCCACTTTGCTCCCTGGTCTATGGGTTAAAGAGCTTTCCTCTGGCAGGCACTTCCACCACGTACAGATGGAAACCACGAGGTAAATCAACCTCTCTCCTTTAAGCTGTGAGTGCTGGGTATTTCGTCCCAGCTGTGGGAAAGGCCAGAGCTTTCTGCTTCTGAATGGCCACAGCACCATTTTAGAAGCTGGGCACATTCTCCAGGGAATCACAGCTTTCTGACCATGGACACTTTTGTAAAGGACAATCAACATGCTGGAAAGGGCATCATTTGTCATGAGATCACATCCCTGGGAGGCTTTCCTGACCCCACCTTCCACGCAAGCTTCTCCTTTCTTAGAAGACAGCTTCTCCTTTTTTCTCTAGCCTAACTCAGTTATATTTACCACTGGATCCTTCCTCTCCCAGCTCCTCTGCTGGCCATTAGCCACCAGGGATCATACTGGAGACATAGATCATAGGCATGAAATCAACCATCTTAAAGCAAATCATTCAGTGTCACTTGGTACCTTCACAATGTTTCACAACCACCACCTCCATTTTGTTGCAAATGATTTTCATCAACCTAAAGGAAACTCCTCACCTGTGAAACACTCACTCCCTGTTCCTCTTTCCCTTCAACCCTTGGCAACTAGCAATCTACTTTTCACTCCTGTGGAGTTTTCTATTCTGAATACTTCTGTTTATGGAACCAAACATGTCTTTTGTGTATGGCTTCTTCCACTGAGCACTGCATTTTCAAGGTTCATCTATGTGGTAACAAATGTCAGCTCTTTATTCTTTTCCATAGCTTCACACTGTTTGGTGTGTGGACAGTCCATGAACCTGCTTCTCAATTCCTCTGTCGATGAGAACATGGGCCATTTTCCTGTTCTCAATTATTTGGGTTATATAGATAAGAGCAGAATGAAGCATGTTCACTTTATTTTCTCTTATTCATCATATCACTGAAGACAAAGATCTTGTTTTGTTTACCAATCTGTCATGCTTAAGGCAACCAACTCAAAGATTTTGGAGGCCTATGGAGCACCCTAGGATGTGGGATGCCAGTGACAAAACTGGGGATGGTCTGCATAAACCTGCACAAGCTGGTCACCCTACCAACATGCAACACATTATTTGATAGGTAGCAGCTCCTCAAAAAATATTAGTTAATAAAAGATTCCTGTCATTTACTCAACCCTGGCTCGATCCTAATATGCCTTGGCATATGGAGGCTCAAACACAAGGTTTAAATCCAGTGGGCTATTTATAGTAATCTACAAGGTTATAGAAACCTACATTTTCAGCACCGCTGAAACACACACAAAAGGGAATATGGAGGTTTTCAACAGTGAGACTGTAGGTGGCTGTAGCATTAAGGCCATTTGACAAAGATGCCCAAGAAGTATCAAAGGCTTCCCTGAGTGGTAAGGGAGACGTGCCAAGATGCCAGCACACAGGAAAGGATACTGTTCCCTTCTACCGAAGGGGATCAGGCAAATCGGAAAGATGCAAGACAGCAAATGCCCTGCCTTTAGAAGAAGATGGGCTACAGGGAGCCATGGTGTTCAGACAGGGTTAGAGGTAGGAGAGAGCTCCAATTTTGCCCAGAGAACCCACAGATGCTTGGCACTGGCAGCACAGGGAACCTCCTTATCTCTGTGTCATGAAGAACAGAGATCGGAAAAGCTCTAGGTGCAGCCAACACAATTCTGAGCTCAGAGAGATCTCAGGGAGCCAAGAGCTGCAGAGACCTGAGCGTCCAGATGCCCTGGGTGGCCTTTAAGGGAATATATAAAGTGAGGGTGGAAAGAGGAGCCCGAGGGTGAGGAGTCTGGGACAGTGAACAATAGGGAGAAGGACCCTGGAAAGAATGCCAGAAGAGAGACACAGCTGGGCACTCAGACGCAGCTTCATGTGTCCGCTGATCCCTCTCTAAACTGAGCACCGACCTCGGGCCACTGGCAGACTGGAGTTTCTACACCCAACCCTGTCCTCGTGTCCAGCAAGTTGAACTGATGAAGCCCTACAGATGCTGCTGAAACAAGTACGTTCAGGAAAAGGGGAAAAGAAGGCATTCTGAAGGTCTGTGCTGGTCACATCCCTATCCCGTGGGTGTGGAAACGGGGGCTTTGCCAGCTGAAGGAATTTGCTTGAAGTTCTGAGACTGACTCGTGGTTTAAGTGATGAAGCTGAGACTCCTCACTGTGTCCCACCACCTCCCTCAGGTCCCACCACCTCTTCCTTCCTGGGTTTGCAGCAGTAAGCGGGGTCCAAGTTTACATCCCACGGGAGATCTACAGCCCTTTTCTCCTTCAAAGAGCCTTCCTCCTGTCGGAAGAACACACATTACCTCCATGTGCGTTCCTAGCTCTTTTCCACTGTGTTGGAAAGAGGAAGGTCTTGAGCTAGATGAGGATTTTGAATTCATCATCTCCTGTCCTCTATGACACCCGACACCCTGTACCTACAAGGCCTCATTTCTTTATTAGTGATCAGCAATACTGTGTTCACAGGAGCTTTCCTATTCTGGGTCTTAATTTTGTACATTTCCAGTTTCCATGGAGACACTACATTCTTGCATTCTAAGAGTGCCAGTGTAAAACAATGTGAAAACAAAGCTACTTCATAGAAATGGCTCACTTTGGACATCACCAAGCAACACCTTCATCAACAGATAGGACCACTGTGCTGAGCTCTGGGATTAATTGCTGAGGCCAAGTTCCCTTATTTCTCCCCCAATCAGAGAGATGCTTTTGACACTCAACCTGGGGACCGAGCTCACAGCTTCAAGAGCATTCTCCAGGTCTTACTGCTTCAATTATTACACTGCTGTTATAATAGAGTCGAGGGGTAACTATGGCAACATTATTCCAAGGATAAATACCACAATATCGCCTTCAACTTTTTCCCCCACAAAGAAAATGAAGAATTGAGAACATGTAGAATTAATTGCATCACTTGTTAAAAAGCCAGTGGACAGCAGAGCTGAGAAATCTTTAATTAGTGGAACCTTTCCGGGCTCAGTTTAACACTTGCTTAATTTTGTTGCTCTGTTGCTCCCATCAAGAAAGCACACAGGTGGTCAGCCTCCAAATTCAGCAGCACTGAACTCGTACCCCATCCGGCATCCAGCCCTGGTGGTGGGAAGTTCGCAAGATGCTTTACTGAGAGGGCCGGAGCTGTGGGCAAGGGAAGTGCTGACCGGTCAAGAACTGGAGATGGGTTTCAATCAGCTGCTGTGGTGTGTACAGAGAATAATGAGGAAGGAATAGACAACATTGATTTCTCATCGCTTGAGACACAAGAGATGCAGCCTACTAGCCCTGTGATTGAAAGCACAGAGTTGGACATCAGACAGAGGAGCTGAAGATTCTATTCCTTCGCTCATTAACAATATGATCATAAGCAAGTTATCTAAATACTCTGAGCCTTAGTTTCTCCATCTGAAAAGTGGAGACAATGACCAGCTTCCTGACACTGCTGCAAAGGCTCAGTGATACCATGACTGTGCCAACCTAGCCACACACTGCTTGCCTCCCGACTCACTCCCACATCACCTTCTTGTCACCCTCCCACTGCAACATCACCAAGGAAATGTGAGGGAACCGAGACATTCCCCTAAGCTAGCCCGTTAAACACTCTGCACCTGTTCTCTCCCATGCTCTCTCCTCCACTGACTAAGGATCAGTCTCAAGCACAGCCTCCCACCTGTGCAGGCAGAACCTCAGTTGGGCTGGATCTTAAGTTCAGGTCTCAAGCAACCTGAACGACTACACAGAGGTACAGAACATCCCCATCCTCTGCCAACCGGGAATATCTGTTTAAACTCTTGGCCGTAAAAAACAAGTCAGTTTCTACTGTGTTAAGACAAAGGGCCCATTTATTACATCGCCTAGCACAGCGCAGGTCCTGCCAGGAATTAAGCACCTACTACCTCTCAACTGTATGATTGAGAGGAGGCCACTTCCCCTGTAAGGCTGCCCAATTTGCCAAGAACTCTGGCAAGTAACATCCCCATTGATTTCATGGAGTCTCTTTGATTCATAGAGTTAGGAGGTATAAGCTTTCCTGCTGCAATAAGTAATGAAGTACAAATTGAGGAAATTAGTTATCAATTAGTCATTCGATGGTTGGGGTGGCAGGCGGCAGGCATAAATGGTGCCAGATTAGTTAAGCCACGATAAATTTTATTGCTCTACAAGAAATGGGTCTTTATTCATTGTTTCTCAAATTTATCTTTATTATTAGCCCCAGGACACAAGACAGGGCCAGTATGTGGAAAGAGGTAAGAAACCAGCCTGGATATTTGATAATAAATATTCAAAACAAAGATGGCCCCTGATGAGGCCATTTCTAAGTAAGTAGGGTAGCCGTGTTAATATTTTGCAACATTAGCATCTCTTTAGGGTTTCCAGTTTTCTGAGGGAAATCCTATAATTTGCATGCCTTTTCTCTCATTAATTACCAGGCCATGCTAAATCATATAGCATTGCACATGTCCATGCACTGTGAGATCTGATTGAGGCTTACTCTGCCATCTGGAAAACCTAAGAGGTGGGCTCACGGAGACCAAACGACAGCTGCTAACTTGAAGCCTTCTATTTTGCCCATCTCTAAAGCATCTCTTATATCTTTCTATTTCTCCTAGTGCCAGACACATAAGAGGATCCCTGATTAAATTTTTTCATGGCTTTCCACTGCACCCAATATGAAGTGTGCTCTTTCACTGTGAGCATTTAGACCATTCTCAAGACAGAGCCTGCCTGCTCTTTGACTTCAGCTCCTATACTCTTCTCTCTTCATTATGCCCTCCATCTCAGAATGGAATTGGGTGGAAATTGATAAAAGAGTTACTCAACTAGCTATCTTCTTTTGTGGTCAACCAAGGCTTTATGGATTGGTCAACATGGCACCCAACAGCTACAGGGTCATCAAGATCGGTCAGATGGACCAAAGCTTAAGATGGACTTCCACTATTGGATCAGGCCATCAAAGCCCCATTTACCAATTAAAACACTCTTTCTTTTATACAACCAAGACTATCCAACTAGGAGCAAGGAACAATGCTGAGTATATTATACACATTAACACATTTAATGCGTAACACATTTACTCTTACTGTTGAGGTGCAATTCTTACCCTCCTTCGAAGCTTCCTATGATATAGTGAGTTGCATGTAGCAGAAATAGAATTCAAAAGCAGATATTCTAGCAAGGCATAGTGGTGCATGCCCACAATCCAAGCACTCAGGGAGGCTGAGGCAGGAAGCTCACAAGTGTGACTTCCCTCGGCATTTATCCCTTCTTTTTTATCCAAAATCCTGCAGGTAAGTAGAGGATGGGAATACAATCTCATGTCATTCTGCCTTTCCTGCGTGGTGTAGATTTTTGATTCTCCTAGACAGATTCTGAGACCTTGCAGTGCTTGTGTGCATTCCTGTGGACCATGAGGAAGAAGCAGGATGGAGTGCACAGAGCAGTACTTTCCATGAAGAAGGGCAGTGCTGTGCCGGTGGACACTTAAGAGCTGGCTCTCGGGATGAGGAGCTCCATGCTTAGGTTTCATGGCCACTTCGGCAGCCAACAGGACCACAACCAGCTAGTAGAGAGTCTATGGACGTGGCATCTGACTCTTGCCAGCCAGGATGAGGGGCTTCTGAGCCTCACTGGGGATCCACCCTGTAGTTGGTTCTGAGGGGGAGAAGCAACTCCACCATGCTTCCCTCAGGGCAGATTCACTCTTCTCTCAGATAAAAACAGCCAGGACTCTGATTCAGGTAAAAACCACAGCCAGAATTCTACACAGTTGCATCCTCAATTTTCTGAGAAGAAACATTAAAATAATAACATTGGTGCACAACGTGAAAAATGTGTGGGCATGATCTTTTTCTCTCAAGTGATCTATGTAATGGCACTAAAATCCTTATTTTTAGAATTCTGATAAACAAGTGCTGAGTACCAAGCTCTCTACAAAAAGCCATTACTGAGTTTTAGTGCGTGAGGGCATGCATGCTCACACAACTCTTTACTTTTTCCCAAACAGTGCTCTGTGCCTATTTTCCTTTTCTCACCAGCTATGTCTTTCAGACCAGTATGAGACACAATATAGGTCTCAACTTTGCATCACCCAAAACAGAGTGAACCAAAGCTCCTCTACTAGTTGGTGTTGATTGCTCTGCAATTTCTGAAACCCACTCTATTTCTCCTCTGCAGCCTGCACCCTTTCCTGAAACCTTTGTGAAGTGTGTGCTTGTCTCCCATATGAGGGGCCATTCTTTCCGGAGGGAGAAAGGATTCCATGACCCACAGAGCCAACCCCTTCCAAAGATCCCCATGGCACTGTGCTCACAAGGGTCAGACACCAACCTGAATCAGGACAAAATCTTCCACTGAAAACACAAACCTTCAAATGGCTCTGGTGGCCTTGGGCTAAAACCTACAATTAGTGGCAACTGGAAACTCAGGGAAGCAAGGCCTCCAAATAAATTTATCCCTAGACGGGAGTGTCTTTTTTCCAGGTAAGCAGAGACACAGGGAGATTGTAGCAAGTGCAGCCATAATCTACATCTGAGATTTTGTCGTCCTTCTCTCCTACCAGGATTCTGCAGGACACACACTTTGGGGCAGCTGTGATAATGAAAATGCCCCCCGCAGAAGAGCACCCACCTGCCAGGAAGGCCACCTTCCCTGTGCAGAAAGCACACCTCCAGCCCAGGCAGCATGGGCTCATGAGCATTTGTATGCCTTTCACTAAAAGGCCCAGGATGCCAACTACCTCACCCTCAGCCTTGCCCACTTTCCACTCGGCCCATCTCTCTGTCCAAACGGAGTCCTCGAATTGGCTTCAGCCCTCTCAAAGCTAGCCTAGCCTTTCAGGAGGCCAAACAACAACCACGAGAAAACTCACTTTGTCTCCAGCCCTCCCCCAGCCTGCAGGCTCTTAGACACCCCTCCTTTGAAGTCATATTGTAAACCTATTCTGTCCCTGGCAGCTAAGCCACTGAGTATGTGCTGTTAAGCATCTACTGTGCGAAGTTTCCTATGGGCGCCTTGTCCGGCCATCCTGATAGGCAAGGCACAGGTGGCTGGTAGATGGACACCCGTGGTTGTCACATTTTCATGCAAAGTGACACAGGCTTACTCCTTTCCTGTGACAGCATGCCAGTATGGAAGGTTGCTCCAGGGCAAAAGGACAGGAGGTATGTCCTTGTGCCACCTTTCAAGTCATCTTACAAAAAACCAGGCTCATAACAGCCACCTTAACACCTTCTGATGGGGCAGGAGGGAGAGAGGGACAGAGAGACAGAAACAGAGACACAGAGAAAGAGAGAGAGACAGAGAGAAAGACCAAGGAACACAGAGAGAGGTAGGGAGCTCAGATTGCCTAAAAGAAGCAGGAGTTTCCATCACAGACCAAACAAAGAAAAAGTAAACTTCTCCTTCTCTCCCTCTCTGAAAACCTACACTTCCCTGGATCGAGTACTCTCTCACTACATGGACAGTACACTTTTTAAAAGTCTGATTTAATATTATCCCTTACTATTGAAATTCTCCCAAGTTTCAGGCTGCCAAAAGATTGGGGAGAGCAGAATATTTCTAGTCAACGATAGCATTATCACTTGAATCCTGTTAATCCCTAAATACTGGAAATAGCACACCTAGTATTTAGCAAAAGTCTGGCTTCTTAATGCAGCAGGCATTAGGGTAGGCATTAGGCATTTCAGATAGCGGGAAAAATCTTATAGCCCTTTCCTATCCTACTCTTTTTTTCTTCCTTTAACAAAAGTTTCTTCTCAAAGTTTCACTTTAAATATAAAATATGTCCTTGTGGAAGCTGTTACAAATGTCACCACTTTAACTGGCCTAAATTTATGGTGGCATTGAATTTTAATGGAGCCATAAATGTCTGATGTAATGGTGATATATGCCCCGCTATAAATTGTTATAGAGAAATATAAAAATAAGTGTAAGATAAAAGATTGTGTATAAAATATGTTTTTACATCTCCTTTAATGATTAAAAATCATACAAACTTGATATTCTAAATCACTCGAAATTGCCAATGTGGCTCTAGGAACATTTTCTCCCCTGAAAGTCTTTCTGGCCTGGGTTGATGATTCTGTGATCCGAAATCGCATCCAGTTTAATGAGGACATTTAAGATGATTTTTATGTTGACATGGGAAAAAAGTAATTAGCATTAAAGAAGATGGAGATGATGATAGTAATGACCCTGTGACTTGGGAATGGTCCTTGGAAAGTGGCAGGATTGATGGGCTGATGGCCCAGCGACTGCTCCTGCTGTCTTCACAGTGACCCAACCACTCACCTGGTAGTTGGAACAACTGGGCAGCTCCAAGGACAGATGTGGGAGAGACAAAGAGGACTGAGCAAGCAGGACAGGTAAGGGGAGGCTCCAACTGCGGGAAGAGACACAGCCACAATGATTCCAGAGATGTTGAATGGTGGAACCAGCTCCACTTAGTGTGTGACCTTGGATAATGGTGATTTCATCCTCTGTGGCTCAGTTTCTCTATCTATAGAATGGTAGGTCCCTTGACACAGGGAGATGTTTGTTTCTTAGTCTCCCCTTACCTATGTTCAGTAATACCCTAAGCACCCGCCTCAAATTCACTTCAATTCCACCTCCCTCAGGAGTAGGGAGGTCCCACAGTCCTGGTCATCCACCCAAGGATGGGCGTGTGATTCCCATCAGAACCAAGGCAGTGACAGGACTTAGCACAGCATGGAGGACAAGAATACAAACTTTCTTTTCTGCTGGATTTTGCCACAGGTTTGAGTAACTTCTGCCCTTCTGCTACCATGACAATAAAGGAGAAGCAGATTCAAGAAATAAAAACAAAGAATGGACTTGCTCCATCCCACTATTTAAGACCTTGGACTGAGCCACACCTGTACCTCATATTTTTTTTTCAGTTTTATGAATTGACAAAATCCTTTCCTGCCTATCACCAGTTTGGGTTTGACTTTCAGTCTTCTGTAAGCAAATGGGTCCTAACTGATGTAATGAGTCATGGGTTTGCTGTGAAGCCAAGCATGGTAACCCATCTAATATGCCCCCCACACACTATCTGACATATTAATCCTGAATACTCACTGTGATCAAAACAAGAGGGTGAATGTTAACATTTGAAAAGTTTATTACAGTGAATGACACATTGTCATTAATCCCCTAAAGATACACTCCTTGATCAGTGTGGAGAGTCCTCAGAAAACTAGGATTAGAGATCCCATATGACCTTGCTATTCCCCTGCTAGGAATATACTCAAAGGAATTAAGATAATCATATTGTAAAGACATACGTGCACCCATGTTCATAGCAGCTCAGTTTGTGACAGCCCAATCTTGGAAACAACCCAGATACCCATCAACTGGAGACTGGATAAAGAAGACATGGGGCTTTTTAATAAAATGGAGTATTTTTCTACCATAAAGAATGACAAGTTTGAGTCAGTTATGTGCAAATGGACACAGCTTTGGGACACACTAATAAGTGAAATAAATAGGTCACAGATATGTAAATACTGTATCTTCTTTGATATGAGAACCTGTAGATGTAAATGAGTTCTAGAATATGAGATAGATTTTGTGAAATAGGAAATATTCAAAGGGAAAATAATGAGGGGAAAAAAAATATCATTTAAAAAGAAAAAGAAAGCACTCGTATATGGGGGGGGGTGCTAGGGTGGGTAGGGATATGGGTAAAAATGAGAATTAACTCATGTCATTTACTGGTACAAATTCCCCAGTGTTCACTGTGTTTATGAAGTATATATAAAATGTACCAATAAAGAATTCCAATTTAAGGGGCCAGAGATTTAGCTCAGTGGTTCCAGCGCCTGCCTCGCAAGTGCAAGGCCCTGAGTTCGATCCCAGTAACCACATATAATGCCAGGCATGGTGACTCACGCCACCAGCAATCAATACCACATACCACCATGCCGGGCGTGGTGGCTCACGCCTGTAATCCTAGCACTTGGGAGGCAGAGACAGGAGGATTGCTGAGTTCGAGGCTTGCCTGGGCTACATAGTGAGCTCAGAGCCAGCCTGAACTACAAAGCGAGATGCTGTCTCAAAAAAAAAAAAATAGAATTCAATTTTTAAAAAAATATGCTCCTTCGCTCTGAAAACACTTGTCCCATTAATCTTACCACTTCCTAAAGCAGTTGTAGAAGTCCTCTTATGTGAGTGTCTTTCCAAGGTGTGATCAGAGTTATGGTGAATACCTCTGCCACGTGCCATCCAGTGGAAAGGGGCTTGTGAAAATATAACAAGTGTGTCTCAGCCACCTTCTCACTGCATCTGGCACTGTGCACCTCCTTGCTCTTTCCTAAGGTCAAAATGGCCATGGAAGGACAAAGTTTTGAACTGATTCAGGTTATTAAAGCAAGCAGAAGAACACAACTGATGATACTCCTGAAAGAGGAGTAGAACTGCATCAGAAAGTGACAAGAATAATGAGATGAGTATTTCAAAGTAAGGGAGGATATTTGGGGGGGGATTAATGGTAATGTGCCTTTTATTGTAATAAGTTCTTAAAAATTTAAACACTCACTGTAATTAATTGTCACTCACAGCACAAAAGCATGATCGTGACTGTTCGTGGCCAGCAGTCCCATGTCATGGAGGTTGCCCTGTACCGAATCTCCAGAAATGAGACTACATTTGTTGACCTGCTGCCCAGCTCACCTCTGCCCCGGAAGACTGATCGCGAAGGTACCTGGTGAGTGTCAGCTCCAGCTCCCTGGAAGTCCCAGACTGTAAGGGTAGAAAGGCAGCCGCCTCCTCCTCCTGTTCACTTCCTCCCAACTGGACCCCACACCCACCCTGCCCTCTCTGTCCCCAGGCTGTGGCACCACCGCCAACAAGCTTCAGGTTTCTGTCTGCTGTGGACAAATACCAAGTTCACAGAGAGGTGTGGGGCAGTTTTGGCTGCACCAACCCTCCTGCAGCCAGTGGGGCCAGCCTACCCACCCAGGCTGGCCCACAGCTGGACCTCAGCCCCACTCCTCCGTCACTATCCAGGGTCCTCCCCATGTCATAGGCTTATTATTTTCCTTCCTATTATTCACCTTTTAAAGAGGCCATGGCTCATTCTTGGGGGGCCGGGGAGGATGTTAACAACAACTCTCCCTGGGGGGGCGGTTCTCCTGTCTTCCTGTTCTCCATCTTTGCAGTGTAAGGGTGCAGGTCCCAGCCCCATGCATCTTCCTTTCCAATCCCAAAACCCCCAGTTCGAAATCTCAGATGCATAGTTTAGATTGCCTTAAATCTCCCTGTGTGTTGCAGAAAGGTCTCCAGTGTTGTCTCCTTCCATGTGAAGGTCTCAGAAAAAATAGCTAATGACTGATCTGGTCATCCCCATGCCCACTCCCCTTTCTCCATGACCTATGCTACTTCCTATCATTCCCTATGCTTCCCTTCACCACGTGTGAGTCCTGACGATTCCCTGACTCATTTATTGTTTGTTTATACCACGCTTGTCTCCACTTCCCACCCCCTTACTCACTGTCATGGTTCCAGCCCCACTACAGCCTCTGGGCTTAGAAAATCATATTGATGTGCTCAACATATGCATGGGAAGGATATGGAGGACCTGACTGTGCTTGGCTCTCATGGCCACACTGGGCACAAATCCCCCCACCCATCTGCTCATTCCCCTCTTGTTGGCATCACCTCTGATAGCCAAGGAACTACTATGGACCTTCAATGTGCAGGAGACACACAGGCCTCATCCAACAAGGCCAAGGCCTCATGAAGAAGACACAGAGCCAAACCAGAAAGAAGCACAAGGCACAGTAGGGATGGGGAACCTGGGGGGTGAAAAGGCCAAGCCAGAGCCCTGTATCTGCTGGAGGAAAAGGGCATTTGCCCTGGGGCCCCAGGGGTAAGGAGGAGCCTGCCTGTCCCCAGGACTCAGGGGAGCTGTCCTACTTCAAACGTCCAGGACATTCCGCCAGCCCGGGCTAGGCTCAGCCACTGGTCTCTCCGGCAGCTTAAGCTTGGTGTGTCTCTGGGACCTGTTTGTACAGTCAAAGCGACCCCAGCTCTTGTGCTGTGCACCCCACCCCAGGGCAGGACATCCCAATGGGAAGCTGAAGTTAGCTCAAAAATAGTACAATTTTCTCTGCTGTTTCCTTTACATTAACTTCAAAGATCATTTTGCTGAGGCCCAATTCAGCCACCATACATGCCATCCACTTAAGTGTCTGAGCTCAGGGTCTCTTGCTTAGTCGGGGTTGCCCAGCTGCCGCCTGCTGGTCCACAGCCACCTCCAGCTCTGAGGGCCAGGCCTCTTTGGCAGGAAGCCATCAAAGGGAAGACCCCTGGTGCCATCCCCCTGTGAATCCCAGACTTTAAAACGTGCATAGAGCAGGTAGTCAGTTCGATAGGGGCAGACAGACCAGGACGTGGCAGGAGCAGGCAGTGTGGAGCCAAACTGTTTTGTTCCAGAATTGTTTTTTAATGACATAGATCTGGTGTAATAACATTGATCGCTGAAGTATGGCATCCAATAAAAAGCTGGCCTGTGTCAGACCCCAAGGAAATGATAGGAAATGCAAAATGCTCATCATGCTCAGCCCTGTTTCATCAGAGAAGTGCTTAAGAGAAAGAGGAGACCAAAATGGAATCAGAGAGAGTGATGGGGAGAGGGGGCAGGTGGAGGGAGGGGTAGAAAGGGGAGAGAGACCAGGAGACAGATCCACAGACACACCAGCAGATGGAGGGAAAAGCAGAGATACAAAGAGACAGACGCCAGCAGATGGGGAGAGAGGAGGGGGCAGACAGGCAGACAGAGGCTGAGACAGACGGCCAGAGAGACGCTGGCACAGGAAAATTCAGAGAGACACAGAGAATGAGTTTAAAAAATAAATTAAGAAAAACTTTTAAAGCCTCACTGGCCTTCACCTTAAACTCTTTGCCGAGAGTTCAAATACTTCCCTGTTCAACCTATGCGGGTGACAAGGGGACGGGGTCCTTCCCCCATTGAGAATAGGAAGGGATGTGGAGAATAAGATTGATGGAACAGAGATGGGGGCTGACACCAGCCCCATGTGGCCCTGGTAGCTGCATTTCACCCACCTTCTTTACCCCAGAGCTGCCCGGGCACACTGTAGCGGGGTGGGGGGCTGGAATTCCAACACCAGCTCCCCTTGGTGCAAACCCCAACATCTCTCCAGGACACCAGGCACTCTCCACGCCTGGACGCAGTGGGCCAATGTGCTGGTGGCCAGAGCAGACAGAGTCACTCCCCAGCACAGAGCCACATGGTTCTTTGGTCACCATCACCAAGATAATTAAGTCAGGGATGTACATAAGAACATAGAGGCCCAGACCCATCTATGTGCTCTACGGCCAACCAGTCACTGTCATTCTCTCATGCAGACAGAGAAATCCACATGCTTGAATGCAAAACCACACTTCTGGCTGGGGCACAGCCATGACACACACGTGTCCCTGGCTCCTGAGCATGGTTCACCAGCATTGCCGTCACACTACTGCTAAGTCCTCCTCTCTTGGCATCCCATCCTTAGTGAGCTCTTCCTTCTGTTTCTTCACTTCTTGTGGTTAGTCTGGCTCAGCTAACTTTATAGAGGTCCATCTACTATGTGCTAAAACCTGTGCTCTGCCCTGGGGCTGCAGGGACCAGAGCGTCGTTCTTGCCCCAAATGAGTCCACCGTCCAGGATGGAAGCTGGGACATAAAGTAACCACACAACTACCCATAGGCAATGTGGATTCCAAAGAAGACAGTGGCAGGCAGGTGTATGGGAGCTTCATTAACCTAACTCTAATTCCAGGGGACTCAAGCGCAGCTACATCCTCAACGCAGCCGAAGATTCACCTCATTTCCTCCCAGGGGTTTCTCGGCAATACCGAAGTTCCATGGGGCTTCAAGAAATCAGACTTCAGAAGGATGAAAATGTCCACTCTTCTGACTTGACAAGGCCCTACCAGGAGCTCCACAGGGAAGAAATACAGGAATCCAGGCCAGGTAAGGGAAGAGGAAATCTTTCCAGCTGTGCATGACCAAGGGAAATGGCAGGGAAAGAGCCATCTTTGGATGTTGCTGGAAAGGAAGGATGACAATGGGAAAAAGAGAAGAGATGGAGAGGTACAAGGAGAGAAGGGAGGTAGAGGCTGGATGCAGGGTGGGAGAAACTGAAAAAGCTGGGGAACAATAGTGATGTCAGGAGGATGATCTTGGGTACCATGTCATCCCACAGACGTCACACACTTCCTAGGCACCAAACCTGGGTTCCCAGCTGACCTGGCCATGATTGAGCAAACAGATCAGGCAGCATTGCCTGTCTCACCTTCTTCAGCATCCATTCATCGACAGGATGGCTGTCTCACAGGCCATTGTGTGGCTGGAAGCAGGGAGCCCGTTCCCACATGGAGGCTGATCTTCGGGGTAGCTGTTGATAGAAGCAGTGATAACTTGCTTCCCTGGTGCCTACAGCCTAGAGCTCTAGAGCTCCTTGTGGGAGTCAGAGGTGCTGAGAGCTGGTTTTATGTTCTTACCAGCCAAAGTGAAAAGTTAGAAATAATGTTATTCCCCAATTTTTTGATTAATTCTAATTTCCTAGATAATGAAAACTTTTATTTCTAATAACTGAAGTTTTATTCCAGAAATAGTCCTTTTGTTTGCTTTTAGATTCAGGCTTGTCCAGCTTTGACTTAAATATAGTAAAGTTTACCCATTTCAGTAATGTGATTTGATGATAGCTATGGTTGCCTTTGAGTATGTCCCTAGTTCAATATACTGTAGCCTTGGTCCCCAGTCTGGTGATATTCAGTGGTGGTGTGGCCTAGTGGAATGTAAGGAGATCATGGGAACATCACCCTTAGGAAGGGATTAATGTAGCTCCCTTGGAAATAAATTAGTTCTCACTGGTATGGTTTGTTAAAGTGAAATTTGCCCATCTCAGCTTATTTGTTGGCCTCTTCTCACTCGGTGTGACCTCTTTCTTTATGAAGTACTCAGCTTCACAGAACAGACTAATGCAGTGAATTTGGACACATATGTATAGCTGCATAATAATCACGATCACAATTAAACCCTAGAATATTTTCTTGACCCTAAAACATCCACGGAAAGTCAGATCCTCAGGTACTCAGATAAGCATTCCCCTCTTGGTTTCATTTTCCTCGTTAGGCCTTTGTTCTTATCGAGGATCAAAGAAATCACTGCTGAAGACATTTGTGAAAAGAACTACCCAAGCCAGGGATCAAGTCTGGCTTTGCTCCACAGGACCCAGAAGAAAGTCTTGACACTTAAATAATTTGTTGTAAATAGTCGTTTAATAAATAGATGAAAATGTATAGGTTTGATCTTAGGCTGATTTTAAAGAGTAGACAGAAATAAGTTATCTGTTGCCAAGAGTACGTTATTGTTTAAGTCACTGGTGCAGATACTGAGGCCCAGAAAGACCTAAGTCAGACAAAGCTAGCATGTAAACCAGTACCCGCCGGACTCTGAGCCTGTGCCTTTCCCCTGTGCCTCGCTGCTGTCTCTCATTTCTGCAAATTCTGACAAGTACCCTACAGCCAGCTCACTCCTGTCCTCATCTCTGGGCCTCTTGGAGAGACAGTCACATTACTAAGAAGCCAGCCACCTTGCTCCTGAGCTGCTCTGAGCCCTCTGGCTGAGAATCTTCAGCCCAGGGCTCATTGTTAGTTTCTGTAATTTTAATGAGGAAGGGCCACTCCTCCTTGGCTCCCAGTCTTTAAATGCTTGAATTTTAATAACCAATTCCACTAATGATTTACAAATTTCAAGGCAGGAATTAGCAGAAAATTCCATATTTCATAGAGGCTGAATTGAACTATTATCTCCATGCAGCAGGTGGCAATTTCCCATCAAATGGTGAAATGCCATAATTATCAGTAGAATTCCATTCAAATTCTAAAAGTAGATAAATAACCAATGGGAATATCATTTATTCATTAGAATATGAAAAGAGGAAGAAACATGACCCTTCTTCTGGCTACAATGAGGCCTCCTTGCAAGGGAATGCCCAGCTCACTGATGCAAGGTGGAGGTTTGGAGACTCATTAAGCTCTCAGGTCAGCAGGAGAGAGAAACTTCCATTAAACACCTGAACAGACCAGATAATGGGCCACTGATTGAGAGGTTAATGTGTGAGATGCTGTGGTACCTTCTTATTTTCCTGGCAGTGGATTGAAATCACGGGAAAATTCCCCAACTTTCTACTTCCTGTTGCATAACCTCCTTGCAAACCCTAGACAATCTAGCTATTCTTCCCTCACATTTCTTTTTGCTGTTGCCACACAAATGCCTTAGGGACCCACAGGTTCCTTTCCACCTCAGTAGCTCTTCCTGTTTCATCTGCAAAGAGCTCTCCCTGCCTCTGATGAGACAAATCAGCAAGTTCATCATTACATCTGTGAGTTTTTATGTCAGCGCCAGCGGCAAGAAACCAAGTCTACCCCTGTCCTCTGGGCTCAGACAAAAGAGGTTCTATCACAGTCTCTTACTCCTACACGTCTGCTGTCTCCTCTGGAGAGTAAGGGTGGCTCTCTAAGGTCCAGGAGAACACACTGAAATGTTGCAGGGAAGGTTTCAGCATGATATCTGACAGAGAAAGCACCATGCACATTGACTGAGGATTTACATCTGCATAGCATAAATTGAGGATTATAGCTCTGGTGATGATGGTGATGATTTTCATAATAATAACAACAGTGGTGGTGATGTTGGTGTTGGTATGAGAAGTGATGGTAGCCATTATGGTGACGCTGCTGCTGCTAAGGATGGCAATGGTAGTGATGGTGACAAGGGAGGTGGTGGAGCAGGGGATAGTGGTGGTGATGTGATACTGGCCTTAGTGACAGTGGTGGGAGTAGTGATGGATATAATTTTACCCCAAGGAGAAAAACAGTTACAGGCACTGGTCCAACCCAAGATAATGGCAGGGTCACAGAACTATGTCTGAGCGTGCAGTCAGAGGCTGTGATGGGACCTACTTCCCATCCTCTACAGGAGCTCTCAGGGTGAGCGGGCTGCTCAGGCCCATTCCAGCTCCTGGGACACATTCTCTCCAACTCTGTTCCTCACTGGACCATCTTCCTCACTATGAGGAACAATGGCACAAACTCCGCAGAGATCAGGTGTGGACACTAGAGGGGACAAAACAGAAGCAGCCCTGTGGTCAGCTTGAGGGCCCATCGTCACAGCTTTGTGGGTCACCTGTTGTGAGAGACATTGGGAACCGCCTAATGCGTGGACCATGGTTCCTTCCTCCCCTGCCAAGGCTGACTTCTGAAAGCTAAACACACAGACACTCTTACAGGGGAATCCTGAGTGCACTGTAGGTCTTCTGCCCTTAACAGGAACAGGGCAAGACCTAGAGGAAGGCACCCTCTGTGAGTGACACAGAGCTCCTGTAGTGGCAACTGTGAGGTCAGCAGCTTCATTAGCAAAGAAGCAGCAGGCAGCCCTTGGGTCCGGAGTGGCCCTTCAAGAGAGCCCAAGACCAGGCACTCTTCTGCAAAGGTGACACGAGTCTACAAAGCCTTGTGGGTCCTAACACCATGTACAGCAGCCAGAATGGTGTCTGCTGCCTGTAACTGAACCCTCAGTGATGTGTGGGCCAAGGGATAAAAATGTCACTTTCGTGACCCCACCCAGGAACCAGGGTAGAGCCTATGGCCAACTGTCTCAATGACTGAGACCTAAATGGAAAGAAAATAGGCAAGTTAAGTAAAGGTGGCTTTGGATTCCATCTTCTCTTATCAGGGTCTCCAAACTGTATGATTTCAACATTCAAATCCCCTCAGTGCAAGCCACAGACCTACCAGATGCTCCACCAAAAAGCAATAATGGATCTCATAGCTAGGAGAAAAGCTAGCCTTGCTGACTTCCTTAACTACTGTCTCCAAGAGAAATTTGATTATTGCCCATTAATTGCTTCCAGCTCCGATTTGGAAGTAAACCCAGAGGTACCTGCCTATCCAGGGAGAGCACCAAGAGCCCTCACTGGACAGCCGATGAAGAGAAGCTCAGAAAGCCTAAGTTATTTGGCCAAGGATAAGGACAAGCAGCTGATTAAGTGACAGAGTCAGGTGTGCAGACTTCCAAGTCCACGGTGGATATTCCAGGCAACATAGATCATGGCTTCCCTGACATTGTGTCCTAGAGGTGGACACTGCAGGACACTCATCTGTCAGAAGAGGCATTTGGCAGGAGCCAAACAGGATAATCTGGTAAAGCTCATCCTGCCATCATGTGTCACTATTGGTATAAGATGAGAGGTGAAATGGTGTCTGAGTGTCCCTAGGGAGGAGAGTGGACAGGCAAGGACTTCTGGTCTAGATGGGCAGACCAGAGGAAACTTTGGGACTGATCAGAAATTGGGAGGGAGGTGAGGGGGTAACAGCCCACAGGGATGGGACCACAGCAGCCCTCGGGGTGAGATGCCTCTGTGTCCAGAAAGGATCTTTCCATCTGGGCCATGAAAAGGAAAGAGCAAGAAGCTCAAACAGAGAGATTCTCAGGAAGTCTACCTTGCCTCCCCAGTAATACTGAGACTTCACCAGGAGATACTACCATAGAGGAGAAACTGTCGCAAAGAAAGGGACCCCATCTCCTCCTCTTTTAAACTGCAGAGAATTTGCTGTTTCATGGAGTTCTGCTCAGTGATGTCTTAGTACTCCCATCACTTATGGGGAAAGGTGCATTTTGGCTCAAGGATTTTAGAAGAGCCAGTCTATAGCTGTTGAGCTACAAGGCAGGAAGGGAAGAACTGGGTGGGAGGGACTGGCAGAGGGACGCTGATCCCATTACAACAACCAGGAAGCAGAGGAAGGAGGCCACACCCCAGTGACCCACCCCTCCCAACCAGGCCTCACCTCCTAATAGCACATTAACCTCTGAACTTTACAGCAGATTCATCCACTGGTGAGCATAGGTCCCCACTTTGGGGAAATATTCTAGATCTAAACCATAACAGTGGGCAAGCTGGAAGTAGCTTTCACCTGGCACACACTCTGAGGGCATCCATCCCATCAGCTATAGGCAACCTCCCTCATGCTAACAGGCTAATCAATCACTCCTTCACTCACAGGACATCTTCTCAGCAATTTTTAACTTAACAGCTTCTAGCCAGCATGAATTAAAAGCTAACTTCTTCCATGTTGTTGCAAATGACAGTATTTCCCTTTAACAGATAAATAATATTCCACTGTGTGTCTGTGGGTATGTCACATGCTCCTTACCTAGTGCTCCATCAGAGAACATTTAAGCTGCTTACAAATCTGGGCACAGAAGACACTGCTGTGAACAATGCTGCAAGGAACATGGAGTGCAACTATCTCTTTTCATAGTGACTTTGTCTCCTTTACATAGAACCAATAGAGCAAGCAAAACAAGTCAAACAAGTACTTCCAGGTGGAATCTTAAAAAATTAAAACTTAGAGGAACACAGGAGAATTGTAGTTACCAGAGGCTGGGGGGTAAGTTAAGGCAGAGTGTTGGTCTTGTAATTAACATAAATCAGCTCTGGAGACCTCACCACATATGAGGACCACAGCTAATAATACTACATCACAGTAGGACTCTGCCCAGGGAATGATTTAAAGTGTTCTTTCTATACCACAAAAGATTCATATGAGGAGACAGATGATGTTACTCTGCTTGACTGTGGTGATCATCTCAGGATGTATACACATCTCACCATATTACCCTGTGCTCCTTAGGTAAACACAGGCAGCCCTCTGTATCTGCTAGTTCCACATCTACACATTCAACCAAACTTAGATAAAACTGTTCAAAAAGTAATTGTCAACAGACTGAACACAGACAGACTTTTTCCTTGTCACTTTTACCTAAACAATGTTGTATAACAACTACTTATACAGTACTTATAATGTATGAGGTGTTGTAAGTCATCTAGAGAGGATCAAGAGGCGAGGGGATGTGTGGAGGTACTTGCAGATCTATCCCATCTTCTGTAAGTGAGGTGAACATGCATAGGGTTTGGTGGCCTCAGAGGTCAGTGGACCAAATCAATGCCTTGTAGATACCAAAGTGCAACTGAATAATTTTTATTTTTCAGATGCATCTTAATAAAATTGAAGTGGGGGATGCAGTCAGTTTTCACACCACGATTTGAATTCAGGACCAGATGTAAGAGCCCCCACCTATATGATCTTGATCCTAAGCCTTGGATTCCTTAGCCATTTAGAGTCAAGGAAAAGATAGCAGCCTTATTGATTACTGGGAGAAGCAAGTGGCTTGGTGGCTGAGCATGTTTAGCAGAGCACATGGTCAAAGGTCTCATCACTCACACCATGGCCATGGCTGTGCTTATGATAATGACTAGTCACAAAGTGGGAAGAGGATCAAAAGGCCCAATCACAAAAGGGGGCATGGCTCCTCGCATTGAGCAGGTGCCATGGCTTTCGAGTTGGTAATACTGAACAATGACAATGATCAACCAACTGCTGGCCCACTGCACAGTGAAAGAGAGAAGCTCAGAGGTCAAGGTCTGGCACCCTGGTGGGACCTTGGAATTGGGTGTCTGTGCCCAGCCAGGGCGGAGAGCAAGTGATCTAAAACACGCAGCAGGGTTGAACAGTTGAGTGCAGCGAGGGCTGGGCCCAGTATGGCCCATGAGAAGAAGGTCAAGCCTGACGAATCCAGTTGAATTCTCTGAATACCTTCCAGAATTGGCAGACAATGGTCTGTAATGGCCAATTTATCTGCATTTCAGGGAGGCATCGGATTGGTATGACAAAACTGATTGATTCGAAAAGGCCAACATGACACTTTAGGAAAAGAAATTAAAGGTAGGATCAAAGGCGTTTTAAATCATAGAAAGCTATTGTCCTCAAATAAAAAGGCTTATCTTTAAAAATAAAAAGGAGTGGAAAGAGGGGTTCAAGTTTGGTTGGACCACATGAGGGCAGAAGGACTCAATGACAGAGAAGGGAATCTTTGAGCACCATCTCCAGGGATGCAATTCCCTGTGCACTTGGAGGTCACCACACTGACAAAGTGTGCCATTCTGCGTGAGGACTCAGCCCCCACCTTGTGGTCCTGATGCCCCTTCAGGGCAGGTGCCAATCAAAGTACTTGTGGCAATGCCAGCTGACTTCTCCCTATGGGCTGGTCCCTGCCAGTGCTTTGCCTGGCAAGGAGAGCAGTGGGTCAGAGTCCAGTGGTTCTGCCACATGCCAGCTGTTTAGCTGGGGACTCCCTATGTGGAAAAGAGATCATGTGATTGTTCCTGCAGGCTCCAGGGAAAGGACTTCAGAGAGAATCTAGGTGACAAGGGACTTACATGGTACAAGGTATCCCAGGCAGAGGCCTTACCAGAAAGAGACTGCTTTACCATGTACATTTTGTACCACACCAGCTTCCATGGCACTGTCTCAGCCCAGGAAAGATTCTCAGAGCATCTGAGTACTGCAGACAAGAGTCTGGGCTTCCAGCTCAAAATACTCACTCGACAGAATTTAAGTAACATCACCTCCAGGTACACTGGCCTTCCCCAGTCCCAGCCTGTGCTGGCTTTCCTCCTGCTAACACATAAACCATGCTGACTTGACTGTGCATTCATAGACAGGACCATGGAGAATGTGTGAAACTCCCAGGAGCTGACTTCCTCCAATAGGAAGACAGGCTTTTGACAGTTCTAGTTCTCCAGGATGAGGATGATATCATCTGTGGGCTACTGTGAACATCTAACAAGAAGAAGAACACAAAGCATGCACTGTGTGCCAGGAAGACAGCAGGTGCAAAGATCTTGTTAAGCTGTCTCTGGCCCCTCCCTTCTCTATCATTCCACCCTTGCTCTGTGTGATGGGAGGCAGAACAGCCATCCCTGTAGCCAATAAGAGCAACCAATGCTGATACAGTGCGCTTACCTTGCTAGGGGGAAAGGAGGAGGCAAATGGCTTTCCCTACCTGGTCTTACAGGGAGCACGCAGTAGGCTTGGGGATCAACCGCAGCTTCTGCTTCACCCATCATCCTGCCTCCCTGAAGGTGAAGAGACCAAGAGTCTGGGAAGGTCAACACTTGCCTCTAGTGAGGCTTAATACCTGCAGCTCTGAATGTACCCCAGCAACATCTTCCTAAACAGCAATTACAACCAGTCGTGCATAACCCCACTGGGCCTGCAGAGAAGTCAAGGGTCAACTATCCGCTCTGACCATCATGGGTCCATCATGGGTTTGTGCAGGCCCAGCTATGGCTCTCAGGAATGCAGGCCAGTAAGACGAGACCACCATTTTTTCTGAGCAATACCAACTCTGGGAGCACAAGGGAAGTTACAATGTTGTTCCACAACACACTGGAAAGGGCAATGCATTCCAGTGATGAGCAGTCTACGGACAATCAATCACGCATGCATAAGAACACCAAAGTGATGTTATTGAAATTACAGTGAATGCTGCTGTGCAGTGCCATCCGATGGAAAGGCAAGGGTCTTCAGTATGAGAAGTGACACACTGAACTTTGGAAACTGACAAGTTCAAACTTGTTTGGTGGAATCAGTCAGTTGTAATCCATACTTGAGAGAAGGTGTCTCTTAAAGTTGCTATACACCATGGATCATAAAAACACATTAATGTGAAATTTTGTCAGTTTCACTGGACTTGCAAAAGTATGCTGCAAAAGCATTGGGGCTTCTTAATACATGTCATTAAAGAAGATAAAACTTAGGTCTCTGCTTATGATCCTGAGACCAAAGTTTAGAATTTTCAATGGAAATCACCCAGTTCTTCAGCAGCAGAAATTTCATCACTCAAGAGCCAACAAAATGATATGACTGTATTTTTACCTTGACGGAACTGTGGGAGCCGAGTTTGTACCTGGGAACATAGCAATGTGCTCAACACTTGTGAGACTTTATTACAGTCATGAAGAAACCAGGTGCAAAGAAACCCATGTGAGAAAGGGACAAACAGTTACATCCTCCATCATGACAACACTCTTAGTCACATGCCACTTCTGCTATGGCAATTTCTGTCACATAAACACACCACTTGAATATGGTATAACTTCCTTTATATGAGAAACATAATTTAAAGAGCAAAAGAAAAGACAGGCAATAGGAAGAGGAGTGATAAATTATTGGTAAATCAGAACAGGATCTTGAGAATGGAGGTGGGGAAGAGAAAAGAGGCGAAGTGGAATAAAAAGAATGAAGATGTATCATGTGCAGGTACATGGAATGTAATCATTATGTACTGCAAGCTTTATAAGCATAAATGAGCAAGCAAATAAATAAATAAGAGAGTGTATCCTCAACCACTTTCTTTGGGGATCTGGCATCATGACTTCTGGCTTTTCCCCAAAGACAAAATGACTATGAAAAGTAAATATTCTGAATTAATTCAGGCCATCAACACAGCCACAACTTTGCAACTGAAAATGCTCATGAAAGAGGACTTCCACAACCACTTCAGAAAGAGCCAAGAATAATAGGATAAGTGTGTTTGAAGTGAGAGGGAGTATCTCATGACAACATGTCTTTTACTGTAGTTCTACAAATTTAAACATCACATGCCTGTATTTTTTATATTTTTATTTAAATATAATACATCACTAAAGATATAAAAAGCACTGCTTACTTCTATGAAAAAATAAAATTTCATAATATTAGAGAATAATAACAGTTAATACATTACATCTTATAATCTTCAAAGATTACTCAGTGTACAAGTCTGAGACCAAAAAAAGCTCTTTTGATCATGCCTTGTACATAGAAATGACCTTGGTGACCCTGGAAGGACTACACTAGAGCTCTTCTCCTGTGAACTTGACAACTCCAAAACTACTTCTCTAGGGAGAAACTACCCTCAGAACTGGAGGCTATTGTGAAATATCTTACTTGACTTGAGTTTTATAAAGAGATGACCATGTGGAATCTGCTTTGCTATAAGAGAATACTTGTGTGAGGCACAGCTCAGTGCTAGCTTCTGACCTGGGTGTCTTCAAGTCTGCCTACCCCACAGTCTATCCACAGTTCCCCATGGGCCATCACCACAATCTCAGATGCCATCCTGTCAAAGCTCCATCATGCCACAGACCAAGGAGAGGCTGGTCCCTTGCTGTGCCTCCTGGTAGGTGTCACTGTGCCTGTGCATCCATCTCCGCAAAGCCTCTGGGAGGAAGATCTTATTGACTCTTCCTTGCTCAAATGAGTAAACTGAGGCAGAAGGAAGGGGCAAGTGAGGAAGAGTGGTCCAGCCACTTAACATTACTGGCACAGGGTACAAGGAAGAGCCTGGCAAAGCTCAGGCTAGATCCCTTGCCATGGAGGCCACTGTAATAAAGATGAGCAGGACAATCCTGGTGAGTTTAGTCAACCACATCACCTGTGCAGAGAAACAACAGTCTCTGTCTGTCTGAGGAGAGGAAGAGTTAACAGGTAATAAAATCTGGTACTGTGTCCCTCTAAGTAAACACATAAGCATTGACAGGAAGGTTGGAGGGGGTAGGGTTGGACTTGGGCATGGAGATTCCTTAGAAATCAGTCTATATGCCCAACAATAGATGAATGGGTAAAGAAATGTAGTGTATGTACATAACAAAGTACTACTCAGCCATAAAGAATGATAAACTTGAGTCATCTATAGCAAATTGGATCCATTTGGAGACCATAATGCTAAGTGAAATACATCAGACACAAAAAGTTAAATATTGCATATGAGAAGTCAAAGATATGAATAATTTAAAAGCAAAATAAAAGGTAGATGATAGGAAACAGGGAGGTAGGTAGGCTTTGTGGAAATAGAAAGGGGTGTAGGAGATAAAGGTAGACAGAAGGTAGGGAAGAGAAGAGGAAGTAAAAATAATGAAAATGTGATGTCCACGTGTACTGAATTCTCCAAGACACAATCTAATTATTATGTATCAAAACAAGAAAAAGAACTGAGCCAGACACAAGGTATTCCAGAGTCCATAAAGCCTTCAGGTGGGAAAGGAGAGGCGTGCAGGAGGCCACACCTTTGAGAGGCCACCTCAATCCACTTTGGGTGCTGGTCCTTGGCTCTGATGCCACTATGGGAACTTCTTCCAAAGCTCCAGCAACAAACAAGATGCCTGCCTGGGACCCGACTGGGGCCCAGTGCAGTTGAAGCTTCCCACTGTCTGAATTGCCTAGGGGATTTCCTAAAGTCCTAGGATGCTGAGCATGAGGACAGATGACCATGATGTGTCTAACTGCATCTGGACTTCTCCACCACAAGTGTGGGCAGAACAGCCCAGCACAGCCCTTGACTGATGACTTTCAAATATAATTAAAAACATATTTTAGTAGAAAGTACATTGCCAAGTCTATACTAGCAAAGTGAAATTAACCTTCAAAGGATACTGGGACAACAGAGAATCGCAAGGGTTTGTAAGAGATCAGATACACTGTAGCCTAATTATGTTACAATAACTCACCTCATTAATCTCCAAGGAAACAATAAGGACAACAGTTAAGCTCTGTAATTAACAAACCCTATTTCAAACTTGATTTTAATTTTATAGGACTGGGTAATATTACCCAATGTATCTGTGGAACAGACAGAATGTCAGTAGAACAATCTGGTTCTTTAAGGACTCTCAGCTAATAGAGCCCAAAGCCACATAATTATCATGGTAGCAGATGGGGGCCTCTGTTCAGCACCCAACACAGGCAGAGAAAACAGTGTCATGCAAGCAAGGTGCCACACACCAGCACACCTCTTAGGTGGCCTCCTCTGCTTCCCCTCAAAGTAATCTTGAAAACAAGTATGTGCTTGTCTGTATTCAGCCACAGAGAATTCTGTGCTCTATCATCTGGATGGGGCTTCTTCAGTGGTGAGGTGCTCTGGCTGAAAACCTAGCACAAAGGCCCAGCTGTCTTAGTCAATTTCTCACTGTTAGGACAAAATATGTGATACTGACGACTTAAAAGAAGAGGTTTATTTTGGCTCATAGTTTTAAAGAGATCCAGTCCAAAGCTGGCTGGCACCAAGGAGAAAGGGCAGGGCAGAAATATAGTTGCTAGTTAAGCCAGGGCAAATAGGCAAGAAAGAGAAATAAATGGCATCCAGTTTTAAAAGAAAATATTAGAATTATCTTTGTTTGCAAATGACAAAATCTTGTATAGACTCTGATAAATCTAGAAAAAAATGTATTCAAACTAATAAAAAACATCAACATGGTTCAAGATGCATGATCAATATGCACAATTCAGTTGTATTTTATACCAACAATGAACTCCTTCAAATTAAGGAAATAATTCCTTTTAAAGCAGGGCAAGTAAATAATGAAATATTTAGGACAACACTTAACAAAAGAAGTATAAAATCTTTGGACTAGAAACTACTGAAAGAAATTTATGATTCAATAAATGAAAAATAAAGAACATATTTTATAATAGACTTAAAAATATTCCCCAAGTTGAACTACAAATTCAACACAACCTCTTTATATATTCAACTGATTTTTTTTTACAGAAATTGACTAGATGATCTTAAAATTCATTGAGAAATAAGAAGGATGTAGTGTAGTCTAAATAATCTTGGAAATAAAGAATAAAGTTGGAGGATTGACACTTCCCAAATTCATGTATTTCTACAAAATTTTAGTAATGACAAGTTTGGTGCAAGCATAAGAATGGGCACACAGATGAGGGGAAGAATAAATATGATTCAAAAAGAAAATAAAAGAGCATGTATATAGGGGGTGGGGAGGGGTGGGTGGGGAGGGATATGGGTAAAAATGAGAATTAACTTGTGTCATATACTGGTACAGATTCCCAATGTTATATGTGATTGTGAGATGTATATAAATTGTACCAATAAAGAATTCAATTAAAAAAATGAAAGTAAAAATAGAAGACTTGGCACACAGAGATCAATGGAATAGAATTGGGTCTATAATTAAACAGTAATCAGTGGATTTTTGACAAGGGTAAAAGAACTATTCAAAATTATCTTTCAATAAGTGGCATTAAAATAACTGGCTAACTGTGCATAAGAGTGAAGTCAGATTTCTCCCATCATGTACATAAATTAACTCAGTCCAACAGAACTAAATTAAAGGTTAACTTATGAAACTCTTAGAAGAGAAATGGGAGGAAATAGTAATGACTTGCTTTGGTTAAGGGAAAAACCTTGTTAGATATGACAACAAAATGGCCAAACTCAAAGTCAAGAGGCAAAGAAACTTTCTGTACTCACTCTAAGTCCTTGCCAATGGGTCATTCATTACAAAACACCACAATAATAAGAATCAAGGTCTAAATAGGTCACAGATGTGTAAATATCCTATCTGTTCTCTGATATGAGAAACTGAAGATGTTAATGGGTTCTAGAATGTATGATGGGTATTGCAAAATAGAAAATATTCAAAGGGAAATGTGGTAGAGGGGTGAGTAATGAGGGGTAAAGAAAAATGTGATGGTAGTTTTTAAAAGGGAAATAAATCTTATGTTTTTAGGAGGTGGGAGTTCTGGGGTGGGTAGGAGAATGGGAAAAAATGAGAATTAAATTGTGTCATATACTGGTATCAATTTCCAGTATTGAGTGTGATCATTATGTGTATATACAGTGCACCAATAAAGATAAAAATAAACTAAAAAAAGAATAAAGGTCTATATATAAGTTACAAAAGAAAAACACAGATAAAGTAGAACTAAAAATTGTAAAGTTTCTGTTGGAAATGATACAATGAAGAAAATAAAAGTTAATGAACCGCATGGGAGAGAATATTTAAAAATTACATATCTTCCAAAGGAGGGGTATAGAGGACATATAAAGGAGGTGAAACTTAGTATGAAAATGTAAGTAGCACAATTAACTGGACAAGAAGTCTGGATAGACATGTCCACAGAGAAGATACACCAATGACAAATAAGCATAGAAGAGTGTGTTCAACATCATTATTCATTAGAGAAATGCAAATCAAACCCACACTGAGACACCACATCACACTCACCAGCAGGGGATGGCTAGAATCAAACCAAACAGATCATAACAACTATGAGTGCAGAGATGGGAAAGTTAGAACTACTGCTGGTAGAGATGGGAGCGTATAATGGTGGTCACTTTGGGAAAAACTTTGACCTTTCCCCAAACTGTTAAAAATGAGTCATCATGCCAGGCATGGTGGCTCACACCTGTAATTCCAGCACTCAGGAGACAGAGACAGGAGGATTGCTGAGTTTGAGGCTTGCCTGGGCTACATAGTGAGCTCAGGGTCAGCCTGAACTACAAAGTGAGACCCTATCTCAAAAAAAAAAAAAAGAGTCATCATATGAAAGTAGCAATTGCATTCTTCAATATACACTCAAAATACATCAAAATAAGGATTAATGTAAAACTTGGAGACATATGTTCATAAGATTATTATTCAGTAGCTTAAAAAATTGGAAAAAACAAAAGCTCATCAACTGATCAATGGATAAAATGTAGTATATTCATACTACAGAACATTATTCTGCAACACAAAGGAATGAAATACTAAATCATACTATAATACAGATGAATCTTGAAAACTCAATACTGAGTTGAAGAATTCAAATATGAAAGCCAGGTGCTATATGAGTTTGTTAACATGAAAAATCCAAAATAGATAAATCTATAGGAACAGAAAATAAGCTGTGGTTTCCAGGAGCTGAGGGAAGAGGTTAATGGGGGATACAACTGCTAATGGGTTCTGGAGTCTTTTTTAGAGCTGGCACACTACAAACTATTGAATTATTCACTTTAAGTGGCTAAAATGTATTCAACAAATAATAGTTGAGGTCATCCTCATACCAGTTAACTTTTTTGAGTGCATGCTAGATGGTAGTCACTTATATATTCAAACAATCCTCACAGAAACCTGACAAAGAATTATCTCAAAATAAAATTGAAAGGGGTAGAGATGTAGCTCAGTGGTATAGTGCTTGCTTCATATTCACAAGGCATTATTTTGAGATAAGGTCTCACTAAGTAGCTCAGACTGACCTTGAACTTGCCTCAGACTCCCTAGTAGCTGGGATTATAGCTGTGTATGACTACACCTGGTTCATTGGTACTCTTCAAAATTGTCAAGGTTATGGAAAACAAAGACAAACTGAGAAATTATAAGAACAGAGGACTTGATAGCCAAATGCAACATGACATCCTAAAAAAGAAAAAGGACATTAGTGGGAAAACTGGTGAAATCCAAATAGCATTTGGGGTACAGTTAATTGTAACAGTATCAGTAGTAATAGTGCCAAAATTGGTTCCCATGTTCTGACAAAGTTACTATAATAATGTATGATATTAAAGTTGGGGTGAGCTCAGGATTACTTAGAAACTCTATGTATTATCTTTGTAATTTTCCTATATCTCTAAAATTATTTCAAAATAAAATATTCACTTTGAGAGAAACAACATAAAGAATGTTATTATCTTCCCTATTCACACAAAGAAACTGAGAGCAGAGAGACAAACATAATTTGCACATAGCTTCAGCCCCAGGCACATCTCAGTTGAAGCTCTGTGCACTTCTTGTTCTTGACTTGGTCTCTGTTCCAGCCCTGCACTTTGTACCTGCTCAGCCTTTACCATGTTTGAATCTATTCTGAGTTCATGAGCTATCATCACAATCATGCTATGTAACAAACCATACAGACCCCAGTGATTTAACACAGTGCTCTGTGATTCCTCTATGGTCCCTATGTCTAAGTGAGGGGCAGCCTGATCCTGCTACAGACCTGAGAGGCTGACTGGGTGTGGCTTCTCTGTGCACATGTGTCTGCCTGCAAACCTAGCGACTGAACTCATTTTGCTCTCTGTCTTTGAAGACACAGTGAGATGTGGGACCCAGTAGCCACTTAGAGAAACTGTGACTTTGGCAGAGGCGCATAAGGGCAAGCCCTACTACATACGGGAATGTCAGACCTATGTTTGTTGCACATTTGCTAACACCTCGCTGTCCCAACCAAGTCACATGGCCAAGCTCAAAGTCAAAGGGCAAAGAAGCTTTCTGAACTCATTGTAAGTCCTCACCAATGGGTCTTTACAAAACACCATGATAATACGAATAAAGGTCTATACACAAGAATCCAATCTACCACAGCAGGGGATGGCCCTGCCACCCAAAAAGACTCCTGACATGTATCATCTATAGATTTCTACCTGTGAACAGGTAGTCAAAATGGTATCCAACACAGGAATTTCAAGAAGCAAATAAAATACTGGTTTGGGATATTCTTAGAGTGACAGTAAACCTCTCTTAAAACAAGAATAACCACTATCATCAGTAATTACCAAAGACTTCCATGTGATGGGAAATATTGCCACATAAGGATGTTCCAGCCAAACTGCACAGAGTAACTTGCAAAAGAGCCAGGTTCTGTAATGAGGGGAAGGAATAAATATGATTTGGAGGGCCAGAGGGTTAGCTCAGTGGTTCTGGCACCTGCCTCACAAGCACAAGGTCTTGAGTTCGATCCCTGGTAACCACATACAATGCTGGGCATGGAGACTCACGCCCACCAACAATCAATACCGCATACCACAGTGC
>PVIC010016268.1:10506-34237 GCA_004025085.1 Thryonomys swinderianus | reverse complement strand
TACCACAGTGCCAGGCATGGTGGCTCATGCCTGTAATCCTAGCACTCAGGAGGCAGAGGTAGGAGGATTACTGAGTTCAAGGTTTGCCTGGGCTACACAGTGGGCTCAAGGCCAGCCTGAACTACAAAATGAGACCCTGTCTCAAAAAAAAAAAAAAAAGACATTTGAAACAGATTTCTCAGATGAAATAGAAACAAAAAAATAAACATGAAAATGCTCATTCAAGAGATACACATGAAAACAACACTGAGATTTCATCTCCAGAAAGAATGGCTGCTCTCTTTAAATCAACAATGAATGCTGGTTGGGGAAGTGGGGAGAAACAGACCCTTCTCAGCTGTTGGTGGGAATGTAGACCAGTGCAACCACTGGAGATCAGTGTGGAGCTTCCTCAGAAAACTAGGATTAGATGTTACATTTGACACTGTTATTCCTCTGCTGGGTATGTTCCCAGAAGGATGACAATCATCACACCACAGTGACGTTTGTGCACCCATGTTTATAGTGGTACACTTAATAATAGCTAAATCTTGGAAACAGACCCAAAGTCCATCAACTGGTGAATAAAGATAGGGTTTTGAAAAACTAAAATGAGTACTATGCAGCCATAAAGATAAATGAACTTGAGATATTTATAGCTAAATGGATGCAACTTGAGGGCCATACACATAAGTGCAATAACTAGGAGACATATGTGTAAATACTGAATTGCCTCTTTAGTGTGAGAAACTGAAGGTATAAGTGAAACCCAAAATGTATGATAGGTATTGTGAAATAAGAAAATCTTCCAAGGGGCAGGGGAAGTGGGCGGGCAGCAAAGAAGGGAAGGAAAGTTGGATTATGAAAAGTAGGGAAGGCAGACAAATGGGAAAAAATAAGCGTTACCATGTACAGGTACAAATTCTCAGTGATGAAAGGGATCATAATGTATTCCTTTTTTTTTTGGTGGTACCAGGGATTGAACTCAGATCCTTGTGCTTCCAAGGTAGGCACAGTACCAGTTGAGTTAAATCCCTGGCCCTATAATGTGTTCCTAACGTACCGATAAAATTTTCTTTTTTTTTTTTTTTTTGAGACAGGGTCTCGCTTTGTAGTTCAGGCTGGCCCTGAGCTCACTACGGAGCCCAGGCAAGCCTCAAACTCCGCAATCCTCCTGTCTCTGCCTCCTGAGTGCTGGGATTACAGGCGTGAGCCACCATGCCCTGCATTGTATATAGTTACCGGGATTGAACTCAGGACCTTGCTCTTGCAAGGCAGGCACTGGAACCAGTGAGCTAAATCTCCGGCCCTGTACCAATAAATTTAATTTAAAAAGAGAAACAGGCTTGTCAAAGCAGAAGCAACAATACATTTAGTAGTTCACTAGCTTGGCTTAGAATGTTCGTGTGTAGACACACAGCACACACGCCTCCAACCGGACTTCTGTCTGCAGTCCCTCAGTCCACAGCCAGACATGCTCGTTGGGGCCACCAGACCTCCCAGCCTCTCCAGAGCCATAGCCCCCTGTGTTTGGAAACATCTCTGAGGGGCAGAGGGGGTGTGAAAGGGTCTTCTGGGTGTGTCCCTGAGGGGCCCTCAGAGAACAGAACTCCTGGTGAGTCCTAAGGGGCTCTCCAGCCAGCGGCCACCACCTTCAGCAGGGGTGTGGGCCAGGTGTCCCCAGGATGGACAGCCCCTTCAGGGGTAACAATGCTGGTAAGGGGGGATGGGGCCCCAGTGAGGCAGCAGGTAGAAAGGAAGGAGGGGCTGATGGCCATGGGAAAAGCGAGCTGAATCTCCAAACGCCACAGCAGTGCCCAGTTCTGACTCTAGATCATAGCTGGGAAAGACAGGAGGCCGCAGGCCGCAGGCACTGACGGCATCTGGGGACCCTAGATAAGCTCTAGAAACCCCGAAGAGCACCATTCTCTCAGCGATTACGCCGCACCTGGGAACATGGGTGCTACAGATTATCCTGAACAGCTGAAAGGAGTCCCACCTCGATTACAATTAATCAAAGACTGTTCATATCACCTCCCTCCGTGGGGTTTGGGCACAGTTCCCTGAAGGTCCTTGTAGGGACAAAAAACTCTTCCAACTGCCAGGAGGCGATTTGTCCCCCATCGTAAGGAAGTGCCAGGCCTGCTCAGAGCTACCCCTTTCCTGTTCCCAGCTTCCTCAGGCCTGAGAGCTATTTTCACTGGGCCACTCCCACCTGATAGTAACCTGATGCTTTCACTTCTACTTCTGAGTGTGCTGCACAATTCTTCATGCTAGATACCAAAACCTAGGACAGCACAACCCAGGGGACACAGAGACTTGGGGAGAGCCTGACCTGGACCTGCAGAGCCCCCTCCAATCCGTGGCTCTGTGGCCAATCATTCTCTGTTAGGTCCAGCAGAACTGGTCAGGGAGGGATACGCCCTGGGCAGCAGGGAAGACGCTGAAAGGTGCCAATGCGAAAGATGAGTTAGTCCCAGAGGCACCTGCGTCCAGCTGCAGAGGGAGATAAGGCATGAGCAGATGTCCCAGAGAGAGCGGAAGTCCAGCTAGGAAGGGTGCCGAGCCTCCCCCGAGACACCAGGGGAGGGTGGGTGGGTCTGAGTGCCTGGTGTAGCTCCGTCCCCAGCCACTTCTGAGATCTGGGCCTGGTTCCAAGGCACCATCAGCTTTACTCTTGAGATATCAATGGGCCGTTGCTTCTGAACAGAACAGGAGTAAATCTTGATGTATCCTAAGAGACCTCAGGACATCCTGCCTAACATGCCCACAACCTCCTAGGAAGTTTGTCCCCTGGAAAGCCAGGGAGTCATCTAGGAAGGGGAGACCTGGAGCCCTGATTCCCCCACTCCTTTCCTTGAGAAGAAAGGGAAGGCAAAACGGTATAGGAACCTTGAGTTAGGGGAGGGGCAGGAGGAAAGCCCAGCAGGGCAGCAGTCATCTGAGAGAAGTCTTGGGGGGGCCAGCAGATGTGCCCTGGGGGCACAACAGCCTGGCCATGTTGGAATGACTGTGGCAGCATGTGTGGTGCAAGGAGACTGGCTTCACGACATAGAGAGGAAGCGCCAGGTGCCGAACTCCACCCTACATAGCCTCTGTTCTCCTGGCCTTCACTCTACAGGCGAAGGCGCTGGTCCTGGACAGCCTGCATCCCCGTGCTTGGGTGCAGCCTTCCCTTCTGCCGGCTGACCCAGGGCACGCAACCACCAGCACCACCGATTGTGTGCCTTCTGGTTCACAGCAAGTGCCTGGGGTCCAGAGGTCAGACTCACCCCTTTCCCTCAGAGAACTCCAAACCCAGCAGGCAGTGCTGGGCAGCAGCCAGACTCTGGGTGCCTGGTAGAAAGTCTGGGGAGTCCCTGCTTGCCAAGGGGAACAGAACAGGCAAGAGAGGCAGAGTGCCTTGGGGCAGGAAGCTGGGCCTGCGGCAACCACTTTGCCTGCTAGGCACCAGGTAACAATTTTTTTTGCAGGCAAAAGCAGGGTATCCGTAGCCATGAAGCATAAAGTGGTCTAACTTGCTTTGTAAGAGCATTTTGGAAGCAGCGGGACTAAAGAAAGGGAGATGACAGATCAGGGAGAACTGGTCTAGCTCCTGGGTCTGGGTTGTGGCTGTGCCTAAGCTCTGGGACCAGGCAGACAGACTGACAGGAAGAGACCCATCTGTCTGGTGGATGTCCAATACGTGGGGCCCGGGCCCACTTCAGCCCCTCTTTCCCCTTCACCTCTGCATGTCTGTGGTGATACTCAAGAGGTATCTACCCACCTCGGCCACAGCACACGCCGCCACACACGGCCCATATTGTTTCTTGTTTTACAGGGGAAGGGGGAGGATTACTTGATCTACAGTCCTAGTCTATATTATTTCACTACAGGAAGGTCAGGCGCTTCTAGTAAGATGGAGGTGTTGAGATAAACGGGCAGATCTTTGAGCCTTTGGAGACCAAGGTTTTGAGAGGATGTGCATAAGTACTGTCTCCAGATCACCATATCAAAGCCTACAGGGCCTCTGTCACTTCCAGAGTCACCACCATCCAGAGTATGCCCACCCGGGCTGCCGCCCCAGGCTTTCTCTGTCCCATCTGCCAGGGCAGACTGTCTGGCCTTGGCCTTACTTGCTTCCAGGGAGAAGGCCGCCCACCCTCTGGAGCCCACCCAGTTCTGACAGCCCAGCTTGCTTGGGGAGCAGAGCACAGTTGCCTCAGATAAAGAGCCGTGTGCGGGGCTGATAAGGACGCTGCACTCCCAGGACGAGCGCGGCCTCTGCCTCGGCTTGGAGTCAGGCACCTCTCCCAGGGTGAGCTGCTCAAGTGCCGTCTTGGGCTGGGCTGCCTGGGCAGACTCCCCGCCAGCAGAAGCAGGAAGGCCCGGCACTGGCCCTCACAGCTGAGTCCAGTCGAGCCAGGCCAGGGCCGCTCTGGGGAGAGCTGGGGGGACAGGGTGGGACAGGTCCTGCGCCAGGCGGGCGCCTGAGTGGAGCTCTGGACTCACTCCTGTCGCCTCAGAACTGGTACCAACCTGTGGTGTGAATATCAAGTAGGAGCTGAGGTACATCATGTGTTTGGTTTTGATAATTTTATTATACGCAATTCTGGACTTATACAATTATATGTATACATTGTATACACATGCACACATACATACACGCACGTATCTTTCTAAGAAATGATTTGGAAAGCAAGAAATACTTCAAAGCACTTTTCCTGAGGGAGTTTTGTATTTCAGAGCCTTTACTCCTATTTAGCATTGCCTTGAAACACTGAGATCACTATGGAAATGTGCTGTATTAGCAGTTAAAAGCATGAGCACATTATACATGTGGAAAATAAGTTTTTAGATAATTAATGTTATGTGTCCTCAGCTCTGAGGATACACTTCACACAGTAAATGCTTTTGTTTTTAGAAAAACTATTTCTAATGACAAAACATGTACTGTATCTCAGGTCCTCAAGCAACTACATTTTATTCAAACGACACTAGCGTGACATCTTCACATCTGTCTTCTTAGCACATCCTAAAAGGGTGGATTTCTCTAAATTTTACAGGTCCTAAAACTGAACTTACTGTGACAAAGACTGAACCCAGGAGTCTCTGACACACGACCGTGCTGTCACAGCACTGGGACATGTTGACCTGGGTGCTCTCAGTTCCGTAAATGCGCATGAGCGTCTCTCGGAGCTTCAACTTCTGTAATGTAGGGACGTTGTATTTCGGGTCATCCAGGGCTAGGTTCAGTGCCAAGAATGCTGCAGATAATAGTAGCATAAACACAGGAGCCTACTTCCCACTCATGTCTGAACAGCTCAGGGATGGGTCCACAGCCGGTGTGACAGGACGTGGCGTCATGCTCCTGGGATCCATGGTGCAAAGCTCCCCGCTCTGGGGTTACCTCCTGGCCTGAGATGGTCCAGGCCATGGAAAGAGGGAAGCAAGTGGAACCATGCTGCCTGCCTGGAAGATGCATAAAACAGGCAGGAACTAAGTAATAGGGTTGCACGCAGCTGCAGGAGGCTGAGAAGCGGCATTGTGAAGACGCAGTGCCCTGTGCTGTGCTGTCTCCCTGCGAGGACTCAAGTGCAGAAAAGACACTTGGGGCTGTGCGTGCCACACTTGACGTGCCCTCTCCACATTGGCACAGTCATCACACAGGAGGTGGGCAGGCTGGCATTGGGGCAATATAGCTGTGAGGGATCTCCCTCCTCTATTGTCCCTACCTGTGCTTATTCGTGATTTAGACGCTGAGATTGGGACTAGGGAGGGAGGCCAAAGGCTGCTTTTACTCAGGCCTGTTGCACTTGTGCCAGGAATTACAATTTAACTTGGAGCACAAGCAGACACTGCTGTGCTGTGAAGCAAGGCCAGGCCAGGCCGGGGGAAGCAGCTGGCGGGGTTCGCTGAACTGGAAAGTACATGCTGCCCGATCTTCCTTTTTTTTTGAGGCAGGGTCTCGCTTTGTAGTTCAGGCTGGCTCTGAGCTCACTACGTAGCCCAGGCAAGCACTGAACTCAGCAATCCTCCTGTCTCTGCCTCCCGAGTGCTGCGATTACAGGCATGAGCCACCACGCCTGGCACTGTGGTATGTGGTATTGATTGCTGGTGGGTGTGAGTCACCACGCCCAGCATTGTATGTGGTCACCGGGATCAAACTCAGGACCTTGCACTTGCAAGGCAGGCACCGGAACCACTGAGCTTAAATCTCTGGCCCTATGCAACATCTTTGATTTACCTAGAACATTCTTGTGGCCCTAGGCCAGCAAATGATCTACTAAGGCCAGAGATGAAAATAATGGAGTAAAAGGTAGGCTGGAAACAGTAATCAGGAACTGCTGCAGGGGAAGGACATGGCTATGAATGTGAGGTGACATCTGAAAACACATCAAAGGCAGAGCTTACCATGAAGGGAAGGGGGCTGTCCTTATTCTGCAGCCTCCTGTCAGCCAGTCAAGGAGCCCGAGAAGAGAAAGTGGAGGCTAGTTGTCTTTAAGGGTTTTGTTTACATGTTGTCTGGAGAGATGGGAAGAATGCCATTTCCAACATCTAAAATGTTACTATGCTAGCAACGGGACACAGCACGGCTAGTAACAGCACACTCATACTCCCCTTCTCCTGGTAAGTTCACGAGAGATCCTGGGGTTTTGTTCTGTTGCTTAACCCTGTCTCCTGAGTCCTCTAGCAAGAGATTCCTTTGCTCACCTCCTTTGATCCAAGACAAGTCCCTCTTTGCCCAAACGACCCCAGGTTGGGGATAGGAATGTCGGTCAACAACAGTAATGAACCACTGGGAGCCACAGGGCTGGAATCAAAGCCCAGGCCCACCATAGGTCATCACTAGGAGACCTCCAAGGGGTCTATAGTTAGGTTTTCAGGTGGTTTACTTCTGGAAAGTGGGGAGAAAATAACTCCTAAAAATTCATGAGAAGGGAAAATTGGGAACGTTGCATAAGAATGTCAACATAGCATCAGGGCAACTTTTAATAGGTTTCTTCAAATAATGCATTTTGGTCAAAATAGAGAATGAACGAGTTATAAATTATGATAGGATCTTTTTGGTACCTACTAGTGATCTTCTGGATCTGTGGACTTAACAGATGTCTGCCTTGTGGGATCAATTACTGGGATTATTGTGGACATGTGCCTTGTCTTATGCATGCTGGGATTTTTGGGTATGAAGTCTTGATACTGAATAAAGGTGTGGCAAGCATAGGTCTTTGGGGTGCTGCTTGAAGAAGCAAGGGTTGAGCCCTGACTCAGCCTTTTTCTCAAGGTTCCAATTTTGTTGTTTGTTGGTTTTTAATCTTGTTGTCAGACTCATGGGGACTGAAGCTTGCTTGCCACATGGGTTCTGATTGTGTCCTCTTTCCCTGTCTCCCACAGTCATCTAGCTTTCTAATACTTCTGTCTGGGTTTGGTTACTGGAAGACTTTATTCTGATTTTTTTAATGGTTCTGGGGATTGAATACAGAGCATTCTTTCTGGTTAAGATAAAGGGCCCTTGAGCAAAACTTCCCCAAGACTCGTGTGTGACTCTGTAAGCTACTAAAGCTCTTATGCTGATTTCCAGCATCACAGAGTAGACAAAAAACATCCATATGATTCCTCTCCTCCCTTCAATAGTTGGCCTTTGGGATTTTTCAGAAGAGAGTAATACACAACTTGGATATGTGGAAGTACGTACGTACACCAGGACGGTGTTTACCTTCCTTGATCAAAGATAATGGTCAAGTTGCAAGTCTGGTGTTCTGATTTGGAGGACTAGAATTTGGGCATGTTTTGTGGGAAAAATGAGTCAATATCAAGAGTCAGTAGAAAAGTCACATTAAAGAGATCTGCCAAAGTTGAATTATGGCAACTACTGGATCCAAATTATAACAGAAAACACATAGAGAAACTATAAGATATAAGACAGGGTTTACAGATTCCTTCATTTTACTTGGGAGGAAATGGAGGAAGAGAAACTAGGTAACTGGTCCAAACTCACTCGCTCTGTCAACAGCAGGTGGGAAACTGGAAGTCTGCTTTAGAGTGCAGGCTATATGTTGTAACTTTCTACATAATGATGTGATCCAAGTGAGATCTCAAAACTGACGAGGCTGTTCTGAAAAACAACTACATAGAACTTCTAGAAATGAGATAAAGTAAGTGAAATTTAAAATTTACCAAATAAATTATAGATGAGACATGGCTGAAAGGAACTTAGAACTTAGCTATGATGCAGCAGAGAGAAGAAATGAGAAGTGAAATATGAACAACAAGGTAAGGGACATGGAGAGAACACTGAGCTCACACATCTACTAGAAGCTTCTGAAAGACAACAGTGAGGAGGGCAATCAGTATTAACAAGAGACAGGCCAATCTTCCAGAACTCAAAATGCCATCAACCCGGAGTTCCAAAATACTACACAGCCCCAAGTGGAAGAACCCAAGCCTAGACACACTGTAGAAAAGCCTCATGAGACCAAACACAAAGGATCTTAAAACCACCAGAAAACATAAAGTAGATTACTTACACAGACAGCAATACCAGAATCAGGAGTGAGTGGGCATCTCCAAATGTTGAGGGGAAATCTTGCTGTCAACCTATAATGGTGCGTCCTCTGGAGCGCTGTGTTCTGTAATGGTGCATCCGCTGTAAGAGTGTATTCTATAATGGTGCATCCCCTGTAGGCTGTATTCTGTAGTGGGTGTATATAGCTATACATTCTGTCAAGGTTGAAAACAAGAGAGTTACATTCAAAGATAGAACTCAGGAATATTTACCACTAATGGCTCTCAAAGAATTTCTGAAGAAGCTAATTCTGGCAGAATGAAAGAGGTCATAAACCTTGGCCTGTAATGCAAGGATTAGGACCAAGGAGAGTGGAAAATGTTAGTATAAATCTAAGCACCAATAGTGACTGTATACAACAATACTGTCCAATTTGTGGGTAAAAAATTCTTGGAAATGTTGGTACATAAGTTGAGGCAGAACACCTTGAATTAGAGAATGCTTAGATCTTTGTATTGCTTGAAAGGAAAGTACAGGGATTGATTGCATTTGTTTAGTGTGCATATTAAAGTTTCTAGGGCCAGGGGTAGTGGTGCATGCCTGTAATCCCAAAACAAGGGAGGCTGAGGCAAGATGATTACCAAGAGTTCAAGACCAGGCTGGGCTACACAGCAAGACCCTGTCTCAAAAAACAAGAGAAGCCCCAGAAGTTTCTAGGATGTCCCCTCCAAAAGGATATGTTAAGTGAAATAAATTAGACACGTGCTTATATATCACGTGGCTTCTCTATGAGAAACCCAAAATATAAGTAAAGAGCAAAATAAAAGACTAGAGGAAACATGGAGCTCGGTCTTTGGCAGAGAAGGGGAACAGATGGAGGGAGTGGAGGGAAGGGACACAGAAGACCTGGGATGTGTTGCATCCATGCGCCAGTTCCCACAGTGAATGTCATCATTACATACTGAAAAACATGCACTAAGGAAAATGATAATCAGCAAGAGATGAATAGAAATTCAAAAGAGAATAGAAATTGAGCAGCAAATGGAATAAGTAGGAGATACCAATCCAAATTAAAAGAACAAATAACCCATGCAATTCAACAGACAAAACAAACTAATCAGGAGAGTTAAATGACATAGTTGGTGAAATTAATTGTTTTATCACTTTTTTTTTTGGACAGGATCTCATTTTGTAGATCAGGTTGGCCCTGAGCTCACTATGTAGCTCAGGCAAGCCTCGAACTCAGCAATCTTTCTGCCTCTGCCTCCCAAATGTTGGGATGACAGGCATGAGCCACCATGCCTGGCTAAACTAATTTTTTAAAGAACAGGAGAAAAAGAAAGATACACCTATGTGGTGTTTATAAAGAACTTAGCAGAAAGAAAAACTTAAAGGATAGAAAAATACACAAAAGACAGAAAATATATAAACCAATGTAGCCAAATTAAGAAAACAGATTAAGTAAAAACAGAGATTAAAGAATCACTAGAAAATGATACAGCTTTAAACACTACATAACCACAAGTGGCCTTATAAGAGACAACCAGAAATAGCAATTTTAAGATTCTAAAAGGAAAATGAACATTTGAAATGAAAAAACAAAGGGGAGAGTGACCAATCCCTCATGTCTGAGGGCAGCCTGCTGGAGTTAGAACTCAGAACAGGAATAGGTTTGAAACGGATATGCATAGGATGGTGTCTTCTTCAGATGTAATAGTTAACCAGACAGGTCTCCACTCTTGCGGCCTTGCACTCCTATGGGTGATGTATGAGCACGTAAGACATGTCAGGATGGACCAGGGTCTGGGGCTAGCCCGCAACCCTGGCAAAGGCAGAAATACAGGTGGTGAGTGGAAGACACTCCTTGTGGGCAATGGCTTTGCTTGTATGAATCTACCATGGGCACACACACAGTCCATCCTTGGCATGGTTCAGGGAACAGCTTCTCAAAGCATCTTGTGAATTGCATGGTTCATAAAGGGAACCGAGAAAGACTGCAGGCGCTTTACAGCTGTGCTCGAGAACTGTGTCCCTGGGCCGGGGCTCTGTTTTGAATCTGCCCATTGTATGCTTTCCTAAACACTGACTGCCCGGGTAGTGGCTGTTGGAAATGTTTCTTAAACACCATGGAGAAAATCATTTCCTAGGCTGGAAAGCCACCATGTTCTAATGGCTGTCAGACTGGGTTAGGGGCAGTTGAACTACCTTTTGTGTTTGTGCCACTTGTAATTTGTGCTTCCTGAGTTGCTTCAGCAATATCTACACAGAAGAGAGGAAGTACAAGTCCTATAGTCTTAGAGCTTTCATAAATAGCCAGCGCCAAAGACAAGTTTTTGTGAAAGCCCACTTAGGTCTATTTCCAAACCCGCCTTCTTCTACTTTCTAGACAGCCCGAAGCTGGAACCATAGTCAAGGGCAATTCAGCAGAGCAGATGCCCTTGACCATGAGGCTTCAGAGATGTGCACTCTCGCACTGGCCTTGAGCACCTGGAATGCTCTCAGTGGGAGACTCGGTGGACTTGGTAAAGATAGATGATCAAGTGTTTGCTGAGTTATCCAGTAGAAACTTCAGTGACCGTTAACTTTGATTCATAAACTGAAAATTTATGAAAACTATCATTACATAAAGGCTGAGCTATATCAAGAATTGAGGTGCAGGGCTGGACGTGGTGGCTCATCCCTGTAATCCCAGCACTCGGGAGGCAGAGACAGGAGGCTTGCTGAGTTCGAGGCTTGCCTGGGCTACATAGTGAGCTCAGAGCCAGCCTGAACTACAAAGTGAAACCCTGTCTCAAAAAAAAAAAAAAATTGAGGTGCAGGAGTATTATGAGCAAGGTTAATCCATCTCAACACCTATCGCTAGTTAACCTATATGAAATCCAGACAATGCAGCCTATGAACACTGGATATTTCTGCACTATCATGTTGGTAGGTTTTCACAACCACCATCTTTATTCTCAGATCTTCTAGCCCCTATGTTACTATCGAAGCATCTTCCGGACATGTGAAAATCATCCTTAAAGCCTCCTAGGAAAAAAAAAACAACTTCTGTTAGAGTCACAGTATTTGAGTGGATCTAAGGTACACATAAGAGCATTAAATCTGGTTAAGTAAAGCGTGAAACAATGGAAAGAAAGGTGCAGAAAGATGAGACTAGAAGTATTTCAAATCAGGTCTAGAAGCCAGATTATGTCAAGGCCTATGAGAAAAGGCCAAATAGGGCAGATGTCCAAAGTTAATAAAATGTACTCAGGAAAACATCCTGGAAAGCCTCTCCTGCTCACTAATGAGACCACCTCACGTCCTTTCTTCTTAGAGACAGAATAAAAATATAGCACCTCAGGCTTCAAAGGCTGTGAGGATGAGCAGCTTTATGTGTGGGATGCTCAATTACCTACTTTTAGCTCAGGGATATAACGAGCTTGTGCATCTTCCCTAGTTTTCAGGATTCCTTCTCGCTCCCCCAATGTAGAGGGTTGTAAGTTGCAGGCCACAGAAGAAATTGTGCAGTGGCAGACTGGAAATTACTTGCAGATCATACCCGAGCTCACTTCTGTTTCTGGTCAGAGCTGTCCCTTGTACCTGTAAGAGGGGGAGCAGCACTCTAAGAAGACCCGCGGTCTGGACTAGAACACGATCTTACGGAAAGGTACAGAATGTACTTTAACTGGAAAAGTGAAATGTCTGTGTACAGTAGTGAGGTGAGGCCCATGTTGGCATTGATGAGAGACTCCTCCCGGAGGAGCACTCAGTCACAGAAATGGCTAACGTGTAAACACAAAAGTTTCAAGCCACACAAAGTTCACCAAAACAATTTTTATTTCCAGTGTTTAATTGGGTATGCACACAGGCATGACACAGGTTTGGATTCATTAAGTCCTCATGCAGAATGATATTCTTCTCATAAAGAAGCCAGCTCCATCCAGGGTCCACTATCTACACACCTATGTTACAACATTTATATCAAATCTGGTATCTGAAGAAAAGATACACATATAATATGTTCATTTAAGTTACGTATTTTACAGAAAGATTAAAAATTCAAGTCACACAAAACTCAAAAACTGTATTAAAACTTTGAATATAAAACTTAGATCCACCTGGAATGATTAAAGAATGGAAGTTCTGTATCCACCTGTTAAAACTGGTAAATGTGATGAGATTTGTTACCGATAAAATGCATTCATGTTTCAGTGTAAGTTATCTAACTGGAACAGTATGGCACCCTAAAATCAAACGTACTTTCATGATGAGGCACTTCTGTTAGTGAGGAAACTGGGAGAACAAGCTCACAGCTGGCGCATGGCAGCGGCACTCTCCCGTGAGGTGGGGAACGTACTACGGTGTAAGTGGCAACGCAGACCTCGCTCATGTGTACAGCTTTAAACATACATGTGTTCCTCTGGCTGCTGTCATGCACTGTAAAGCCCTTTCACAGTGCAAGATGATGAAACCAGCCCAAACGCAGGCTGCATAATCACGATTCCGGTACAAGAAACTATATACAGAATTTCCGGGTCTCAAATCGCTAACAGTCGCTTCGTCTCTGCATGAGTGGATGCCCCATCAGAGGCAGGGCCGGAGCGGCGCCCGGGGTTCGGGGCCCCCAGCCAGTTCGTGCGGGGGGCCGTCGCATCCGCGGATGAGGTCAGGCGACCGCGGCGGGGTGGCGAGGGGGGCTCCGGGGGGCTCCGCGGTCTCCCCGCTGCGGGGGTCGGGAGTGCCGGTGCGCACGCGCTCCCGCGCCAGCCAGTCTGTGATGGAGAGGTCCTGCGCTGAGCACTTGGGCCGCAGGCGGCTCACCGCCGAGAGCTCGGGCTCCCGCCCCGCGCTCGGCTCCTGCGCGCTCCAGAAGCTCAGTGCGCCGAGCTCGGCGGCGTCGCGGTGCCCGCCCAGCGTATGCCTGCGCCGGATGCTCCTCCTCCGCGTGCTCTCGGGGAGGGCGCGGTGGTTCCCAACCCCGAACATGTCGTCGGCAGGGGCCCGGGGCCGCAGTTTCAGCCGGTCCGCGATTTTCATCTTCCACGTGGGCTCCGGCCGCTCAGCCTCGCTCCGGGTCGGCGGCAGCAGGCTCCCGGTGGACCTTCCTTTCTTCATCGCCTCCAGCACCTTGGCGAGCGGCGCTGCTTCCTTCTCGCTCTTGGCATCCAGCGCGCCGCTGTCCGACTTGAACCTCGCCGACTTCTTCCTGGACAGCGTGTCGCACTCGATGAGCTTGTGGGAGCTGAAGAGCTGCCGCCGGCCGTCCAGGCTGGGCGTCAGGCTTCCCTCGGTGCAGCTCGCCTCGCTGCCCTCCGAATTCCTGCGGCCCGGCTTGGCGGGCTCGGGCGGCTTCCCGCGGAGCAGCTTCTCGCAGGCCCAGGCCGCGTGGAACGCGGGGAACTCGCTCTCGCTGTCGCTCTCCGCCGGCCGCCCCTCGCTCACCAGCTCGCTCCTCTCGTCGTCTGCCTCGTCGCCCTTGCTCTCGGCCACCGACCGCACCTCGGGGCTGAGGCGGCCGCAGTCCGGGCTGGTGCGCGCCGCGGGGCAGGCCGAGGGACCGCGCGGGGTTTCAGGGCCCGGGATGTCCGCGCGGGGCGCCTTGGCGCTCAGCAGGGCCTTGGGGCTCTCCCGCAGCGCGGAGAAGCGGCCACTGGGCTGGGGCGACCCGGGCGGCCGCGGCCCCTCAGACGCAGCGCGCTCCCTGCGCGGTGGCGGCGGCACCTTCTCCCTAGCTGCGCTGTTCTCCTTGTCAGCGCTGCCCTCTTTGGCTGCGAGGCCTCTCTGTTTTCTGCCTGAGGTCTCGCCCTCTTTTTTGGGGTCTTCCTTCGTATCACTGCGACACTGCTCCACAGTTTCCTTCTTAAAAAATACACTATCCAGTTCATCTTCCGAGCTGCTAGGCGGTGCTTTTTCTTTTGGCTTTTTCCTCTTGCGACTAGCGGCGGCAAAGATGGAGGACACAAGCAGCTCCCTGCTATACTGATCCTTTCCAGATCCCCAAGAGCCCTGGGAGCAAGCAGAGAAGGAGACTGAGCCACACTGCCGAGCGCACTTTGCAAGCCCCCTCTCCCCAGTAATTTCTTAAAGAAATACATCTACTGAAGCTCTAGTGCGCGAAAGGGGTGTTATTTGTTTTCTTATACTCCTTGTAAACTTGCACCAAACATGTATTTTCATTCCCACTTCCCTCCTTTGCCAGGACTGTCTGACTTTTGAAGTCCTGCTTTGCATCTGGGGCCCCCAGCTCTCCTGATTCTCACTCAGTCGGTTCCCTGATCCCACTGAGTCTGCTCTGACCTCCTGCGGTTCCCTTCATATGGACACAGGGTTAAGAGTTAAACAAGGTCCTGACATGGGTTGTTAAAACCTCATGGCAGTCTTCAGTTCTCTAATCACAGACAACGTATGACAGTGGGAGTGTGTCAGGTATAGTCAGGTAAGGGGACTAGGGGCTCCCAGCAGTTCAGCAGCTCCATCTGTAGGATTTCCCTTTAGTAAATGTGGTCCATAGTAACATTTCTTTTACACTCAAGGTAAAAACAGCAAATTCGGATAACAACACATCGTAAATCCTCATCATGGAAGCACGTTAGTGCCTCTTACTGGGAGAGTTGTTTGCAATGTATCATGTGTTGTTCATTAGTTTCTTCATAGTGTCTGTATATGTTGTGTTTTAGCACATATTATTTACAGTGAGGAGGCAGAAGTATGCTGAGTACATCAGAATGTATCCTTTTCCTGCTATAAAAATCTTAAGCTAAAACTGTTCTACTAAGGTCTTTTAAAAGACTGTAAGATGGAACCAAAGATTAATAGGATTCTGTTTTGTAAGTTCCAAGGGACCTCCTGATGACCTAGTACTTTCCTAATGGTTAGGTTATGGGCAGGTTTCCAGGCTCTGCTGAGCCCACAGGGTATAATGGTTGTGTCCTGATGCCCCTCACTCAGGCCTACAGTGCAGAAAGCTTAGCATGTGACTAGCTCATGTTTAAGCAGCTCTGTGATCATAGATGTGAGGGAGCAATTGGCTCATCCAGAACTGGCAAAAGCTGCATTATTATCAAAATGCCACCATCATCCAGATGAAGCAACAGGCTGAGGGATGTGCGTCCAGTGTGGGAGAAGGCAGGGCTTAACACACGCCTTTCTAAGATCTCACCTCTTGGCAAAAGGGCATGGGGAAACTTCTAAAATGGGAAGAGATTTGACAACTTTGTGCAAGGAATGGTTGTTGCATCCTAATTTGGGATAGTTGGGGAAATGTGTATGATAATTGCATGTTAGATGATAATGTATCTAGTATTTGTGAGTATCCTGAGTGAAGTTACACTTTACTGATCATGTAGGCTGGTCTCAGGAGGTGCATGCTAAAATATTTTGGGCTGCTGTTTTGTGTACAACTAACTGAAACAACATGGGGAAAAAGTACACATTTCAGTGAGATGAGCTGTGAACATCACAGGTGTATGGTGTGAGACACACTGTTGGTCTGTGAGTGGTTCTCCAGAACAGAGGTCATTTTTAAGTGGGGACTTACTGGACTTTAATGTATGTCAGCATCTGTTAACTAAGGATATGGGGTAGAAGTTTAAGTGCTGTTGTTCTAGCAGCTATGCTGCAGGCTCAACATTTCACAGAGAAAAGCTGAATCTTAAGCATGGTGTGTAACATATATGGTTGTTTATAAAACAGAACTATCTAAAAAGTTGTGAATTGATGTTGCTGTCAATGGAGTATAAATTACATAAATTTATGAAACAAAATTAGCAATTTTGATGAAAAAGCAAGTATAGATAACATACATTCTATAACAATGTCTAAAAAGTCTATGATACTACTGATACATCTGGAGATAAAACGACATGTCTGGGACTCGCATGAAAGTTGTCCCAGCAATGCAGGAAAAGTGAGTGGAATGCAGGAAAAAAAAAAGACTTGCAGTGTGCTGAGAATTGAAGATGAATAACTGGTGCATAGAGGCTGATTATACCATTCTCTCTATTTTGCATATGTTAGAAAATTTTAAGAATGGGGGGGCCTGGTTGTTTGCATTTAATAACTAGCCTGTAAGAAACTCCACAACCCAGTGTTGTTCTAACCTATTCTAAGAATCAATTTATATTAGATTGTGATGTTCTGGCCCATCAGGTATGAACGGACAAGGACACCCTTGTATATTAATCACAGCAGTCAGTCAAAAGCAACTCCCCAAACATACTTCCAAACTGGACACAACAATTTACCTTAGATTTTGTGGAGTCACTAGTAGCTGAATCTGTGAAGGTGAATAAGACACGATCAGTACCAGCCAGTCTGCATCACTTTCAACAAACAATGCAGAACTTATGGAGTAGACAGGCACGGAACAAAATGTGAAAGCCAAACTCAAAACAACCGAACACAGTGAGAGTAGAGCTCACAAAGATGCAAGCCGCACCACAGAAAGCCACCGCCATGAAAGGGCGCTGTGAATCATAGGCAGAACCAGCTCAATGAGAGGGATGGCAGAGGAGCCCTGGACTAAACAAAACAAACGCTAGTGTTCATCTCTAAATATTAAGTCTCACAACAAAGAAGCTGGAAGACCTTGTAAGAATTGTATGGTATACCACATCCTGTATCTCAAACTGATACACAATGTAGAACCTTGATTGTCGGCAGACCTAGTTATAAATTGAGACATTTGGACTGGTGTTTTGTTGTTGTTGTTGATTTTTGTCAGACTTAAATTTGCTACGCATAGACGGTATGCGTAGCCTCAAATCACCCTGCTTCAAGGGCATTTTGGTTTCACTTTAGATAAAACTGATTTTTGTGCTTCAGACCCCAGTTCTATATCTCTTGTAGTCAGGGATCCTTTTGACTATTTTGGTTAAATTGCTACAAGTTTGATAATTTATGTATTAACAGATGCTATTATGAAAATGGAAAATGGAGACCATAACTTTACTGTCTGGCAAAACTCAGGTTATACAATTATAAAGAGGGTAGGAAGGGGCTAGCGCTATTCAAAATAAAAACCAATTTTGGTATTTTATCTTTCAACTTCAGGGAAATTGATCTTCAAAATTAATGAGCTGAGCCCCGTGCCACGCCCCTTTCAACACATGGCTAAATGCTTATGACTTTAAGAACTGGTATTCCATACCATGCTATTTCTCCTCAGGGTCTGCTTCAGAAATAACAAGAAACAGCAGAAAAACTTTTAAGAAAGTAGTATTGATCTGTTTACAATATTCTTAAGAGAAACTTTACACCACAGATCAACTGTGAATTTACAAGAAGCGGGGGTTTCTGCAGACCAGGCAGCTACAGTGTGGACAGCAGTCCTCCTTCTTCCTACAGTTCCAGCTGTCCATCAGGGACATCACAGAATCCACTAGCGACATTACCGTGTGATAGACTCCTCCCACTTCGCCTGTTCAACATCAGTATAGATTTGCCTGTGTCAGTAAGTGCTGAAAAACCCTTCAGAACTAAAACAAGAACTAGAGACAAAGGGAGAACATCGTGTGAAACAACATGCTAGGTTAGTGCAACAGTTTGGCAGGAAAAGGTTTTCACCCAAAGAGCCTATAAAAACTGATACTTAACTGAGCATTAGGGTGGCAATAGGAAACAGGAGAAAACAAAGGTCAGAGAGATTGACTTTTACTGATATTCATTGTGAAAGGTCATGTACTGTATCTATGAGAATGGGGCCCATGGGCAGTCTAATACAGGTTAACTTGCTGCTCCAGCATAAGAGCCCGACCATACTTTCTGCCATCACAGCAACCACATACTCAGTAGCATGGATCTGTTTTTACCTTGTGGTGACTATTACATGGAAACTGTGAATTAAAAGAAAAGAACGGAACAGTGGTTTGCATGCGCTTTTCCCTCGTGTTTCCATTCTGACAAACACTGACTCCATGCACTGTCAATATGTTATAGTCACTGGGAGGTAACGGAGATCGATCCAAAAAGGAAGACTTTTTATTAGTTGAAAAGAAAAAAATGAAAAGAAACCAAAATCCTAGCGAATTATTACACATGACCGATCTGCTCCCTTGTGTGGTTAAGAGGGCAGATTTACACCTCGGGGTCAGCTCTGCCCCGGTGAGTTACCTGATACGTCTCCAGGGGACGCGCCCGTCCTTCCGATGTTGGTGAGTAAGTGATCTATGTTGGGCACTGGTTGTGACTCTACCGTGCTTTCCTCCTGCACTGCTGTCTACGGTTAACAAACAAAGATCTCTTCATCATCGCTTCACAGATAGTAAGAGACACATTACTCAACAGAGCACCTGGGCTTTATCTTCTCACATTACTTACAGATAATTAACTGAAAAATACCCATCATACTTGTATTCTCATTAGATAGGAAACTGAGGAGGTAGAGACCTGCTTGCAGGGTGCAAAGCGGACACTAGCATAGATAGCAGGAGGCCGACACTGTCATGGTGTCAGGATCTGTGTCTGTCCCACAGGAGAGGGAGTGAGTATGAATGCCAACAGGTGGTACTTACGAGGGGCTCTTCAGCACCTTCTTCTGTGAAAAACCAGTCATGCTAAAATTTAAAATAAAAAACATAAGAAGAGACATGTGATAACCCCCTAAATACATCATCACCTTGGAAGATAGTCTTAGGATGAAAAATGATAACCTCACACTTTTTTTCGCGCCTCGCTGGACTCCAGTGACTTACGTGCTGGATGAGCGTCTCCACGATCTTGTACTGATCCGGCATGTGGGTGACCATGTGCGTCATGTTGTCCTCTGATGTCCGGACTAGAGTGGGGCCAAACACAATGGCCAGATTTCTTGGCTCCATCTAAGAGAACCAGAATACATCAGAATCAAATTTAAATTCTTACTTTTGATGAAAAAACAAGAGCTAAAATAGGCAAAGAGTAAAGACTTTCATGAAAATATGCAATGCCTAACTGGCAGGCATTTTCCTCTCTAAGTCTTTGATTAAAAGCAGCTGATCTAGTTTCAAACTGGCTACCAGAAATGGATTAACTGATAAGATTTTTTAAGACAAATTCTTGTGCTTAAGAAATGAAAATGGAAAAGAGCTTAAAGGGACGAAAAGGGTTTCATATTTGCCCCAGTATTACATCTATTAATGTGTAAGAACTCAAAGTCTAGAAATAATTTTTTCTCTTCTTGGTGGTACCAGGGATTGAACTCATGACCTTGCACTTGCCAGGTAGGCAGGCAGCAGCATCATTCAGCTAAATCCCCGGCCCTAGAAATCTTTTTTTTTGACCAACTTTTACTTCAAATCCTCTAAAGCTACTTGCTTGACCTTGCTGTACTAAGAATACCTCATTTTACATACTTACATGTTTGTTCATCATTTTGGATTCCTTGCTTATTTGTAAGATTATCATAAGTATGGATATTTTGTTACACCTTATAAATAACCAAAATATGCTAAGAGGTAAAAAAAAATCAGTGCAGAACTCAAGTCAAAATAAAAAAATACATACATGAGTTAGGGGTGGACACTCCTAGGATTCACTGCTCTGTGGGGTTCTAGCCTGGTAGAAGTGACACAAAATGGCAAACCCACAGTCCTCCCACCACCTGGAGCAGCTGCCATGCAGAATATGTGTACGATTATAACACGCTCACTGAGAGGGAAGGAACTGTGCCTGAAATCACAATTTTCCCAGAAAACTGACTTAGCAGGATTAAAGAAGACTGTGAGGAAAGTCTCTTTTCCAGTCTCCCTCTGGAGATGCCAGTGTCTTATTCTGATACCTGTAATAACTCAAAAAACTTGCATTCTCTGTCTTGAAGGCTTTAGATCAAAATGTCTATTAGAATCAAGTTTTCAGGCTAGTGATAATAGTATATGGTTGTAACTGAGCATATTGTTTTAGCTAGTTCCTACATGAAACTAAGTAGTTTGGATTATTGCTTAAAGCAAATTCTGTATTTATTTAAAGATGTTCCATAAAACATAGTTTTGTAAAAGGACACAAAATCATATAGTTCCTTCCAGACCGTGTTGCTTAGTGGCTTAGGCACTCTGCAGTAATGAGACCTTTTCAAGTTTTATCCAGTACTTTCTAAACTCCTAACACCCAGCAAAACTGGTGGATGGTATATATGTCAGGCAGTGCTGAAATAACTACAAAGTATTTCACCTAGAATTAAATTAACCAATGTTGACTTCAACTGTAAACCACTGAAAATTATATAGTAAACTGGTAAGTTTGCATTTCCCTTCTTCCTCTCATCAGAGGGAGGCCCTGAGCGTCCCACAGAAACTGCAGCCACTCCCTCTTGACTCTCAGGCTGCCCTGCTTGCTCCCAGCCTTATGGCCATAGGGCGCTTCTAGTGGGCGCTGCTGTCCTCTGGAACATGCACAGGAGCCATTCTCAGAGAAGGGGTGTGTTTAAGAAGTAACACTTTAGATGCAGAAAGTTGTTATTTATCAACCAACTATCATGAGTGGATCTTGTCTGCATAGTAAAACAAATGCCCATAAAGACACCTTACAAATATGCTTGGTGTGGTGGCGTGTGCCTATGAAACCAGCACTCGTGGGCCAGAGACAGGAGATGATTGTGAGTTCCAGACCAGCTCAAGTGACAGTGAGACTCTCTCTCAAAAAAAATTATGAACTGATTATCAGACAATATTTATAGCAAGTTTTACTTGCTAAAATAACATAGCAGCCCTAAAAGGGGCAGTTGTTTAAAGCTAACTGGAAGTACAGGTTGGTCCTGCTTCTTACCAGAGACCGCATGGTGCCTTTAGAAGGGGTGTCCCCAAATCGCTGGGTCACAACACTGAAAACAGTGTGATTTCTGACTTTGCAAGTAATGTCAAATGTATTATATTTGGAAAACAGTGACAGCTAATTGTTTGTGGATCTTATTGTTTTTAACAACCATTTTCAGAGGGACTCGGTCAATTTGATGTAATTTTAGAGCTTCTGTTAAAATTATAAACCTATTTTTGGCACACAGCAATGAAGTATATCTTGTCAACCAAAGATCCTAAAAGTTCATTTCTTCAATATACACCTTACATACCTTATTTTTTTCTGAATTTTCTGCCACCGTCTTTAGGTGGGCCGAGAGAAACTTGAGGGTTTCATAGTGATGTTCAGGCAGATCGTGAATCTGAAAGACATTATGTTCGTGGTGGGTTTGAGTGCTTCATTTTAGCTGTAGCTCCAGTGATAAAAATGATACTTACTAATCTCTTTAGTGTTCTCAGTCTATCAAGAGGGTCCTCTTTACGATTGGCTTCAATGAAATCGGCATACTTATCTGACAACAATAAGAATAATAAAACAAATTCATCTTAAATTGCTTGCATGAATTATAATCAAGTTTTCCTTAGGGTTTAAAAAAAGGAAGATCTGGGCTGGAGGGTTAGCTCAGTGGTTCCAGCGCCTGCCTCGCAAGGTCCTGAGTTTGATCCCCGGTAACCCCATACAATGCTGGGCATGGAGACTCACGCCCACCAACAATCAATACCACGTACCACAGTGCCAGGCGTGGTGGCTCATGCCTGTAATCCCAGCACTTGGGAGGCAGAGACCGGAGGACTGCTGAGTTCCAGGCTTGCCTGGGCTACATAGTGAGCTCAGAGCCAGCCTGAACTACAAAGCGAGACCCTGTCTCAAAAAAAAAAAAAAGGAAGATCTACAAATAGCCTTTGGAATATAAATATCTAAAATGTGGTTAATGTCCTCTGAGTCTTGTCATCAAACAGAAAAATTACAAAAATGTGAGTCCCTTGAGGATCTTGTCCCATTTTTATGTACTTACTCTGTCTCTTCTCCCTACCTCCATCAACACCTCAAATGTGTCTCCTACAGTGTTCAATTATTTGGCTTGACTGACATAACAAAGTAAAATTAAGAGAAATACATTTTTTCAAAGATTTTTCACTGAAACAATGTACTGTTATGTTTGCAACAAAGATGGCCCAGATACATTTTACTGACCTGAAACTTTAAGCTAATTTTTAAAAATTTATTTATTTTTGGTACCAGGGATCAAACTCCGGACCTTGTGCTTGTAAGACAGCACCTGAAACACTGAAATAAATCACCTGCCCAAAATTTATTTTTATCAGGACCTGTTTGCATTCCTTGTGTGGACCTGATCCCTGCACAGAACACATCTTATTTCCTTTCTTCTTCCCCTTGCCTCACCCCTCCATATTTTTTTTTTCCAACAGTACCAGGGGTTGAGCTTGTGCCCTTGTGCTTCCAAAGCAGGCGTGGTCCCACTCGAGCTAAATCCCATCCCCTTACCCCTCCATTTTTTTTTTTCCCAGTTTTTTGAGACAGAGTCTCACTTTGTAGTTCAGATTGGCCCTGAACTCACTATATAGCCCAAATTAGTCTTGAACTCACAGAAATCCTGCCTCTGCCTTCTGAGTACTAGGATTACAGGTGTGAGCCACCACACCCAGCATTGTGGTTATGTGGTACTGGAGATCAAACTCTGAACCTTACACCATGCATGCCAGATGCCAGAACCACGCAACTAAATCACCGGCCAACCCCTCATTTCTTGATCCTCTTCCTACTTCCTGTTATCTTTTGCTTTGTTCCTTGTTTATAACTTGGGTTTCTATATAAGAGTAACCTTCAGATATTAAAGCTCGAGTGTCTGATCATTTCATAGTATGGTCACAACATGCACCAGTTCTATAAATGATTCATTTATTCAAAGTGGCACTGCACTGTATACATATACCACTTCTCTATCCCTCTGCTGCTGACATATAGGCAGCTTCCAAGACTGAGCTAGTATGATTGTGCTGCTGTAAATAGGGACACACATATCACTGTTATGTGGTGTCTTTAGCTCTTTTACAAAGACACCTTGAGGGGAAGAGCTGGGTGAAATGAATTTTTACTTTTTTTTGAGTAATTGCCTCACTCATTTCTATAGGTGTTCTGCTAGTTTATGTTCCCAATGTAGATGGGTTTCCTGGACAGCGGTTTTGTTTTTTTTTTTAAATTGAATTCTTTATTGGTACAATTTATATACATCTCAAAATCACATATAACATTGGGAAATTTGTACCAGTATATGCCACAAGTTAATTCTCATTTTCACCCATATCCCTACCCACTCCCCCCTCCTCCCCCCTTATACATGCTCTTTTATTTTCTTTCTGAATCATATTTATTCCTTCCCCTCATCATATTCCCACACCAAGTTTCCTATAGAAATATTCCACTCTATAAAAGCTGTCCTACTTTCTAGAACTCATTTGCATCTACAGGTGTTCATGCCAAAGAGAAGATCTGGAA